>APFE030480624.1:0-17572 GCA_000404065.3 Pinus taeda | reverse complement strand
TTTATACCATAAAAATTGATTTGGTTCTAAATAATTAGATGCAATACGTACCTTTTGTAGCAGTGGTACACCATGTAGATCAAAATATTTCTCCATCTGTAGTATCCAATTTACTGGATCCTTGCCATCAAACTTCCTCATCCTGCTTTTTCTTGATTTTAGGAGCTCGATCTTGAAATGATTGTAACTCTATAATTTTCAATCTTCCAGTTCTAAACTCGTGATATACAGTAGCCCTCTACGTCCTCTTTCCAATGCCACCAGTTTGATCAAAATTGGATTTTCCAAGAAAGAGTTATGCACAATCTACCAAGATGACCTGATTATACACTTTTTCAGATGATCGACCTTGTATGAAGTGCCATGTGTCCCTTTTTATACCTTTGGATCTGAAAAATATGCACAGAAAACTACAGTCCGTCCTCTTTCTATAACTTCTAACGAAATTCTAGTCTGATGCTCAGAGAGAATGTTATGATGGTTTTCCCAAGGTCACCTGTTTAAGATGTAATTCGGTAGTCTCCAAAAACCCTAACTTCCTCAGATCATATGCTTGCAAATATAGTAAGACAAGATCTGATATTCAAACCTGAGGTTTAGACCACTTTCTTCTCAAATGGGGTTTTTTTTTAGCTTCTAAAACTTCGTAGCGAACACGTTATAGTGACACTTCGACGATGACCGGTTTTAGATGAAATTGTGGAGCTTGCAAAAATCATAACTTCCTCAGCTCATATATCTGAAAATAAAGCGAGACAAGATTTAAAATTTAGAACCAAGGTTCAACGCAATTTCTTCTGAAATGGGTTTTTTTTAGCTTCTAAAACATCATACAAAAAGTGTTATAAAAAAAATGCTACGATGACCTTTTTGGAGCAGCGAAATCCTAGAATCCGAAGCTGTGATCCCAAAATGTTATGAAAACCAACTCACAAAAATATGAAAAGAAAAGATCAACGCCTTAGAATTCAGCCTCTTTGAGGGGGGGAAACCTTCTATACAGTACACAAAATGACAATTTTGTGTTTACAAATGACAAGGACCTCCTTTCTATATATAGGAGGTCTAGGGATGGTCATAATATAATCAGAGTCGACATAACAATAATAATGTAAGGTCACAATAATAACAATAGTGGGCTTCTATGGGGCACATTAATAACAATATGGGGACTACATGGGCATAACAATATAATGAAGGGTTTGTACTAATAACAATTAGGGGTTACACTAGTAGTATAGGAACCTAACAGAGTGACTATATTATTGAAGGTAAGTAAGAAAAATAGATATGCACAATGAAAAAGATATTTCTCAAACAAGTTCCTACAATTATGTCTAGACATACTCATAAAGTGTTAATTATCTGTAGATTTCAACGAAGTCCACACCAAGCCTTTGCTCAACAACTATGAAACTCACTTCTAGAGCATGGGAAAATTTAAAACAAATTGTTGTCCTTTTCAACTTATCTAGTCCTCCAAGCTTCATTTTCTAAACTTTGAAACAAGAATGGGAGCATGTAATCCACTAGGAAAATCACATAATCCATGAAAAATCTAATAGATTACAAATTCTATAATGCACTTATCCCACTTGGAAAGCTCTAGATTTTTTCCTACAATGCTACCTTTGTGTCATTCTACATTCATCTACAGTTCTATCGGCATATCTTTGCACCCTTTTCGTGCAAATGCTAGTGTACTTATCCGTAGAATAAAAAAAACATAGTAACTCACTACTTTATGGTGTATGTCAATGATGGACCCAATGTAGAGAATGTCAATACTTTAATATTTCTAATCATTTTATATATTCCTTTTTGTGATTCAATGTTTTTTTTTTGTTTTTTTTTTAAATAGATTGTTATAATGACATTAAAATGAAAACTTTAAGCAAAATAAAAACATTTATTAGCCTCTCAAAACAGTGAGGGATATACTCCTATTCACTGGTGCAGGATGTAGAAAATCATGTAGATTCACAAGCTAATGCAATTTGCTAAAGCAACAGACAAGAATATATTTCTACTCTTTACAACGAGAGCCCATAAACATCAAGCAATCAATAATCAATAGAGGAAGAGAATCAAAGGCACATAACACAATAAATATCTGGGGAAAACCACAACTCAAAACCCCACTATCTTTTTTGTTTTAATTCGGAAAATCAAGATGAAATTACAATTCTTGTTCTCTCAAGAACAATTCCAGCACTCAGCAAATTCAATATTCAACTCATAAGCCATCTCAATGCCAAGGCTTAGCCTCTTCACAAGCTCTCCAAGTCCCTATTCCAATGTGTAATTCCTATGAAGGATAGCTCTTATTTAAAGGGAAATAAAGCCTCTAAAAATAGTGGAATCCCTCAAGGATTAGTTCCTGATTGCATGCACTATCAGTGCAACTCAGAAAATCTAAAACAAATAGTACATTGTCCCTGCACTCTAGTCTCAACTAGGTCTTTCCCAGAATCAACATGCATGAGTTTCTTATGAGTAAATATTTAGTTAACTAGAGTAGCACTGATGGAGTTCATTAGTGTCACCATTGACTGTTAACTCACAATTAGTTCTCTCAATTAGTTTCGGAACTAATTTAATTGAACTGACTCATGAAAATGTGTCTTCTATTTTACAACTCATATTTAAATCACATTGGACTCCTACAAATTAGGGAGAACATATACATTACCTCCAAAATAATTCCAAATCGAATTTCCTAAGTTAAGTAAGTTTAATAAAGTTAATTTAACTATTTTAAGTTGGTATGAGAATAGAATTCGAATTTAATTCACAGCTTAATTAAAGTACAAATTAAACTGGAATTTCCTGTTGTCATTTCTCAACATAGGAAAATTTATCTTGTACAGAACAAAAGCACAAATGCCATTTTTAGTAACATCCCAAACATAATTTGTGATGAAATAAATAGGATAATGTAAATCTCAGTTTTAAAAGAGTGTAAGGAACTTCATTTCCCACTTAGTTTTGAATGTATGCACCCACTGATTTGCAATTTGAAAATCAAATTTAACTCATCAGTAAGCAAAAAAAAAGTGTCATAATTGACGTCTCTAATAAGGAATCCCATTAAACATACAACAAAAAACAATTAAAGAGGGAATTTAATCCATGTCATAGGAAGGAAGGTTTCCAAAGAATTAATTCATTGTAAATTGAATGGAGATGAAGAACTTCCCTAACATATATTCATTCAAAAAACACATCTATTCTTTAATGGTAAGAATCCACTTGTCATTCTTTATGTTGTGTAGACTGATTATTTATATTATAAATGAACAAACCGAATTAATTAGGTGTAACTATCTCCAACACTCTTCCTAATTACAACCACTACTACGTGATACTCTTCCTAATATGCTAGGATTACAATACTCTTGCATGCTAGTATATTTTTTTCTCAACTACATGTTGTGTAAGCATGTTTTCCCCTTTTTTCTCCAAATTTTATATTCTACAGTCATCTTCTTGTTCTTTAGCTTCATATTTACTATGGTATTCTTCTTCAATAATGTCCTTGTCTTCTTTATCTTACTTCTTTTATTCATCTAATTATATCCTAGTTGATGCTAATTGAAATTTTCTATTGACCTATGTAAGATCAAAAACAATATGTTCATCTTATTTCATATTCTCTTCCATTGTTCCATAATCTTAAACAATTTTGATGGTTTTCTTTATATTTTTTGTTCCTCCTATTATTATAGTCGTAATGATTTTTTCATACTTTCATCTTCACCATACTTAGGATTTGCAAGTTACTCTTCACGAAATGCTAATTTAGCTTCAGAATCAAATTCAACATTTACTGTTGGGTTCTTCTACTTGTTGTTTTCGTAAAGGTGGTTTCAATTTCATTATCTGAGTTGTATCTTCACAATGGGATTCAATTTATGAAACATGTTCAGACTCTTCATCTCACACACAACCAATTTTTTCTTATACAATTTCTTTAACAAGCTTCATTGTATTTCTTAGGACAACTATAGTTTCCATGCCTTGTTGATAGTATTCTATTTTAGTAAGGTCTTCCACAATCTCTCCAATTACTTCTCCGATGTCAAAATCTAGAATGATAACCATCTGCCCAATACCTAGAATGTATTCCATGATAGAATTTTATTATTGATATATTTTTTTCATCATTCTCCCATAAAGTAAGGCATTTGAAAAAAAAGAAATATATTATCCATTTTATTGAATTTGATTTTTATAGGGATCAAAAATCCCATTAAACATGGTTGAAAATGGAAATTATGCATTGAAGTTTCTTCATATCCCAATCCAGGACAAACAATGATTACTTATGTGATATACAATATTGCGACAAACAAAGTCCTCCAAAGGAAAAGGAATGTACCTGGAAGGAAAACAAACAATGAAGCATATTATATTGCATTGATAGAAGGCTTAGGAACAACTAGGGAGTGTGGATCCAATGGAATTGTAGTCTTTGCAACTTGTGTGCAACTAGATGAAAGGTGTGTACCAAGTCAAAAAGAACTTAAAAAAACTACATGGAGAAGCAAAAAATATTGCTAGTCAATTTCAATAATTTAGCATACATCATTGTGCAAATGTTAATAGGAAGTGTAGTGATGGCGAATTTAAAATTTGTGTGTAAAATATGAATTGGTGTCAAGAAGCTCTCCATCAAAATTTATTGGACATTTTAAGATATCTCTAATATGTGTGTGTGTTTTTAGTTATAGATATGGTATCTTTAATGACCATGTGTTTCTTTCAATACTATACAAAGTGTTTCCCCACTGTGTAATCACAAATTAAATAACGGTTCTAATTAAATATAATAAAAAAATTAAATAAATAAATCAACTCATGAATGATGAGCGTGAGTGAAGTCTCATCCGTTCTTTGAGACTTAGATGAAGCATATTCACTTTAGAGTCGTTAGCATCCAGCCATATATTAAAAAAATAAATTCAACAGCGATACATCCACCTTAGGTCAATATAGGAAAGCCTTCGGCTAACAATAACATTATAAAAAGTGAAAAATTACGAGAAAATACAATTTAAATACAAATATCCCACATATTGGAACCTTGCAATAAGCCTGTCATCGAATTCAATTAACAAGGTTTTTTTCACAACATTACTAATGGTTTTTTTCACTTCTTATGGTTAGTTATGTGGTCACTATAGCTACTAATGATGATAAAATGACCCATTAACGAACCCAAATTCATGTGTATATTTTCCCTCAGGCCTGTGATTTTTACGTTTAATATGCAACGTGCGAGGGAAGTGTTTGACCACTTCGCTCACATTGAAATTTAATTCTATCACACCATATTATTGAATATAATGGAGAAATATATTTTAGGAGGGAGTCAATTCATTAGTTGAGCGTATGCCTTTTATTATGATTTAGTTCCTATTCCTTTGGAGGTTGTTCTAACTTCCCTATTTGATTGTAAGCTATATATATTCATGTGTGTAATGAAGAATATGTAGAGTGTTCTTCCAGAGGCAGTCTCCAGGTGAAGCCCTCACCTAAGAGCTGCTCAATTTATGAATATATGATTGGTTTGATTGTTTCTTAACATTGTATCATAACTTGAGATCTAAGGCTCGTGTGTTTTTTATTAAGAGGTGAGCCCTTGAAGAGTGTGGACTGTGGCAGCAAAGGAGCAAGTTGTGAGTCAAGCAGCGGCACAGAGGAGGCTATTAAGTGAGAGTCGACCTGTGTTACTTGCTGGTGAGGTCACCATGGTAATGGTTGTGGATCTATTGTTACTCCATGTGTAGGTTAAGACTACTTATGTCTATATTGAAGTGCCTGGAGCATCATTGTTTGCATTGAGTGTTGGAGGTCAATTCTTTAGCGATCAGTGGGAGGAGATCGATTATTGATGGAGACAAAACAAGTTGATTCTCCTTCTAAATCTTGTTGTTGTTGAGATATCTGTCTTTCGTGAGAAATCCTGAGTCAATAGTGAAGTGAAGTGAAAGAGTTGTGAGCCAACATGGTTGACAACAAAAGCTCTATGAGGTGGAGGTGTGTGGCAAGCTTCCGATCCGTGCTAGCATCGGAAAATTCAAAGAAACATAGAGTTGTTGTATGAGAGAACTCCAGGTGTGCTTGTGCATCTCGATAGAGTTGTTGAACCATTTCCACCTTGGATATGACGAGCAGAGCTTCCTGTACAATGGCATGTTGAGTGAGAGAGTTGGAGTAAGAGCAGCCTGTTCCATATCTCCTTCCCTTTGTCGAGCTAATTATGTGCGAGCTTGTGGAAGAGTTGATCAACGGAAGTGAGTTGAGTTGATTATTGATCAATCTCTCTAGCGTATGTATCCAGTTCAGCCGAGTTTTTGATCTACCATAGAGTGGGGCGTGAAGTGTGAAGGAAATGGTGAATCAGTGACCTGCACAAACCAGAATGCATAAAAGCGTGATATCTATTGAAGTCAAGTCTATTGTGAACTAGGGTCAAGTTGAAGACGTGTTTGAGTTACCAGTGGAGGACACTAATATTTGTTGGAGCATTACCAATCTGTTACCTCACATTGTGTTTGTCATTTAGATGGAACTTGCATATGGTTGGTGAGCTGAGCAGAGTAATCTAGTTGTGCAATGGAAGTGTGGAGTCCTATTGTTCTTGTCTTTGTTCAGCAAGAAGTTTGGTGGATTAAGCTACATGCTTGTTGGATGAGTGAGTGAACCTAGCGTGAAGCATTGTTTTTTATGTGATCAGCATTGTATGGCAATTTTTTTTTAAAGGGTTGTAAATTAAACTATTTGGGGAGCATTTGAAAAGAGATTTTTTTTTAAGAATATTTTATGCATTTGTTTATAAAACAAAAGGATTTGTGCATTCCACCTTTTAAGCAGTTTTTTTGAGATCATTATTTTCAGATCTAGAGGTCGGGCTATTTTTTTTAAATGAATAACTAGATGGCAAAATCATATTTGAACGAGAGCAATAAGCTTGACGGATCCAGTTACTCTAATTGGAAATTTAAGTTCTAGAACCTGTTGAAGGGGAAAAACGCATGGGCAATTGCAAGCGGTGATGAGTTGAAGCCGACCCTAGCTACAGGTAGAACAACAACAACAATCCAGGACTAGAAAAAGAGGGAGGCCAAAGCAAACGTGCTGCTAAAATTTTCAGTAAAGGATTACATTATCCCTCATATCCAAGAATGTAAATTTGCAACAAACATGTGGACAACTCTCAAGGACCTGTATGAGATCAAGAACAAAAATATCCTATGATTTTTAAAGAGAAAGATTCTCTCCATTAAAATAGAGGAGAATGAATTAGTAATTGTGTTCATCTCTCATATCAAGGAGCTCAAGAATAAGTTGGGTGACATTGGTGAAACAGTGTCACACACTGATCTAGTCATGATTACCATGAATGGTATGACTACCAACTATCGGATGTTTATCATTGGCTTGAATGCGAGAGAGAAAGTCTCCAAGTTCGAAGAGTTGCTAGTGATCCTAATGTAGGAGGAGGAAAGACGGATGACTCTCAAATCCAAAGTTCAAATCTTGCTCTAATAGCAAAGAAGGAGACCTTCAAAGGGAAGGAAAATTTAGGACACAAGAGCAGAGGTATGCCACAAAGAAAGTCACATCCATCTCAAGGTATGTCTTCAAATAGAGGGGATTCGGCAACCAAATGTTTTTATTGTGGTAGAGTTGGTCATATAGCTAGAAGAAGAGGTTTGATGAGGGTTGACAAAGACACAAGAAGCATGCAGGTCATTTTGTTGATGAAGATCAAAATTAGAATCTCAGACTGTTCGTATTTGATTTTGCATTTTCCGCTGAGGATGATGAAGCAGAAACTTGGTTTGTGGACTCAAGAGCTTCCACCCACATGACAGGTAATAGACATTGTTTTGAAAATGTCAAAAATACCATCACTAGATCAAACATCTATCTTGGTGATTATAGAGGGTACCAAATCAAAAGGTATTGTAATGCCCTCGTCATTTTTCCTTATGGAAATATTAAACATATTCAAAATGTAATGTATGTACCCCAAATCAAGAAGAATCTGATCTTTGTTTCTATGATAACAGATTAGAATATTAAGATAGAATTTTTTAAATCTTACTGTGTGCTTAAAGATATATTGGATCTTATGAAGCCAAATGCATCTTGTATTCGGGTGGGAGGACTGTACAAGCTAAATGTGAGAAGTGCACCACACTAAGCCTTAACCTCATTAGTTATGAATGCAGAAGACTTATGGCATCAAATATTCATCCATATTAATTTCAATGACCTACTGCTACTTCAAAAACGAGGTATGGTTAATGGTCTTCCGACATTAAAGAATGTTCATGTTGATTTTGAAGCATGTGCTCTTGGGAAGATGCATAGGGATGAGTTTCCTGTATGTGTAGATAGAAAGAAGAGAGATATACTAAAGCTTATGCAGACTGATTTGTGTGGGCCAATGCAGATGAGGTCATTGGGAGGTGCCTATTATTTCTTACTATTTGTTGATTACTGTACAAGATTCACTTGGGTATATTTTCTTAAGAAAAAGATTCATAGTTTCGAATACTTTAAAGAGTTCAGAATCATGATTGAGAATCACATAGGAAAATTCATCAAGATTCTCTGCTCAGACCAAGGGGAAGAATACAATAAGGTTGGTTTCATCAAATATTATAAATACCATGGGATACTGCAGAAATATACGGTATCCCACACTCCTCAACAAAATGGGGTTGCAGAGAGGAAAAATAGAACCCTTGTGGAGTGTGCTCGAAGCATGTTAAAAGGTAAGAATCTTTCTAATGGATTTTGGGCTGAAGCAATAAATACTGCACTGTATTTGAAGAATAGGAATCCAAAAAAAAGTCTTGATTTTAAAACTCCTTTTGAAGCTTTACTAGGATTCAAGCCTGTTGTAAGTCATTTAAGAGTTTTTGGCTCAAAGCTTTTGCTCATGTTCCAAAGGAGGATAGGAAGAAATTGGATTCAAAGGCCATTAAATGCATTTTTGTTGGGTATTTTATAGAGTTTAAGGCTTATAAATTATTTAATCCCTCTACTCATAAATCTTTTGCAAGTAGAGATGTAGTATTTCATGAGCAAGTTAATGATGGAAACCATGGGAGTGCTAATGAAGAGTGGCACATGCCTTTACTGATGGAAGAAGGGAGTGATGAAATGGGAGAGAGCCATGAGTAGTATCAGAAGCAGTAGAAAAAGGAAGTGGATGGTACATATGCAGTTGCCAAGCAAAGTCCACTAAGGGATGATCACAACAGGTTTGAAGCCACTCCACCACTCATGAGATCGGGTAGGCAAATTCAATTTCCAATAAGATATAGGTAGAATTATTTTATAACAAGTATGTTAAATGTTGTCGAACCCTCTAATTATAAATAAGCAAGTCAATTTAGTGAATGGAGGGAATCCATGGAAGAGGAATATGAATCAATACCTAAAAACAAAACCTAGGATCTAGTTGAATTACCTGAAGGCAAACAACCCATAGGTTGCAAATGGCTATACAAGCCTAAATTTAAATCAGATGGGAGTATATATAAATATAAAGCTAGGCTGGTTGAAAAGGGGTACTCGCAAAAATAAGGTATAAACTCTAAGGAAACCTTCACCCCTATAGCTAAATTAAACACAAACAGAATGTTAATTGCTTTAGCTACCAAACATCATTGGATGGTACACTAGCTAGATGTGAAATCTTCATTTTTAAATGGGATATTAAAAGAATAAGTGTATTTAGTGCAACCTAAGGGGTTTGTTAAACAAGGGGAAGAACATTTAGTCTGTAGATTGAAGAAAGCCTTTTATGGACTAAAACAGGCACCTAGGTCATGGTATGATAAAATTGATTCATTTGTCCTACAACATAGTTATAAAAGAAGAAAGAATGACCCTAATTTGTATATCGTGTTTGACAAAGAGGGGAAAAATGTTTTGATTTCTTTATATGTAGATGATCTTATAATTATAGGAAATGCAGATGAACTGATTAAAGAAATCAAAGAGTAGATTTCATAGGTTTTTGAGATGAAAGACCTTGGAGAGCTACACTATTGTTTGGGTCTAGACGACTTTTATGTGACATGGTAAGTATGTTAGGAGTTTACTAAAAAAGTTCAGAATGGATCAATGCAAAGCTGCAACAGTTCCTTTACAGCAGAATACAAAAATTTATAATGATGATGGTTCTAAGGAGGTAGATGCAACATTATATAGACATCTGGTTGCGAGTCTAATCTACTTGACTACAACTAGGTTGGATTTGGCTTATGCAGTCAGTGTATTGAGCCAATTCATGTCTAAGTCTCTTGAGAGTCATTGGGTTGCAGCGAAAGGTGTCTTAAGGTATCTGCAAGGAACCTTAGACTTTGGTATTATTTATACTGATTTGTTTGATGTTAGATTGATAGGTTTCTCAAGCTCTGATTGGGCCGAAAATCTAGATGACTGACGATCCATAACAGGTTATGCATTTAGCATTGGGTCTAGGTTCATTGCATGGAGAATAAAAAAGCAGAACACATTATCCTTGTCTTAAGAAGAAGCTGAGTATC
The DNA here is from genome assembly GCA_000404065.3 of Pinus taeda. Taxonomy (NCBI): domain Eukaryota; kingdom Viridiplantae; phylum Streptophyta; class Pinopsida; order Pinales; family Pinaceae; genus Pinus; species Pinus taeda. Next base: position 6,995 of record APFE030480624.1, on the reverse strand, counting down.
AAGCAATGTGTGCAACAAAATGTGAAGCAGTTTGGTTGAGGAGACTTCTCCGTGATGTTGGAGAAGAACAAAAGATGCAACAACTATCAAAGGTGACAACCATAGCTCCATCAAACTTGCGAATAATCCAGTGTTTTATAAAAACACAAATCTTATTGATACATAGTTTCACTTTTTTAGGGAGAAGGTTCAATCCAAGGAAATCCATATTAAATATTGTAATACATTTGATAATGCTACAGATATTTCTACTAAGCCTCTTGGAAGAATCAAATTTGAATTATTTAGGGAAATGTTAGGAGTACTAGTGAACCCTTTCTCCATTAAGGGGGAGTGTTGAAGATAATGGAGAAATATATTTTAGGAGAGAGTCACTTCATTATTTGAGCGTATGCCTTTGATTAGGATTTAGTTCTTATTCCTTTAGAGGTTGTTCTAACTTCCCTATTTGATTGTAAGCTATATATATTCGTGTGTGTAATGAAGAACATATAGAGCGTTCTTCCAAAGACAATCTCTAGGTGAAGTGCTCACCTGAGAGCTGCTCAATTTATGAATATATGATTGGCTTGATGGTTTCTTAACACATATTTTTCTTGAAAATGTACACTAACATTTTGAAGTGAAGGACACTTCAGAAAGCAATGTCAATTTCTAAAAAAAACATAAAATCCTTCTTTGTTTGTGTTGGGTAACCGATATCTCTAATAATGAAAAATCTTAAAAATTTAGACCGTGTAGTTTTCCGATATAATCTAGTAACAACAACGTTAAAATGTTGCTAAGATGACATGTTTTTGCACCTCATCATTCATCTTTTCGTTCATTTTTTTTCCTTACTAAAATCAGCGTTGGTGTTCTGTTTATAGCACTCACGCATTTCGTAAGCGTATCTCTTCTTCTAAATCCAAGGAGTCCTCCTCAAATGAGACGTGTGAAATCGGTCTTTCTCCATGCAAGAATTCCTATATATATATATATATTCTGAGTCTCCTAGCACTATTGTGCAATACATTCCAGAGGCAACAAATACTTCTAGCATAAATAATAAATAAATTTATTCTTATTTCAAGAATAAATTGTTGGAATAATGTAGAAATGATATGTCCAAATAGAGTTGATGAGTTGTATTCTCATAGTTAGTGTTGAGTCTATCTACATGAGTTGTGTCTTCATAGTTTGTGTTGTGATTTGGTGATCCGAATTATTTGGATCTAGATTGTCCTAGAAGTTGTCTATGTATGCCTATATAATGTACTAGTTGTCCAAGCCATTTGATCAATGAGATTTGATTTCATTCTTGTGTATCTCTCTAATTTTATGATATGGTATCAGAGCTTGAGAGGGAGATATAGTGAGGCTTCAGATCTGGAACAAGAAGACCCAGATCTGTGAGGGAAATGAGATCCATAGCTGTGAGAGCTTGTAGATCTAAGAAAAGGAAGACCCAGATCTATGAGGGCAGTGAGATCCACAACTGTAAGAACTTTTGTCACATAGTTTCTCTCCATTTTTTTTTTATCATTGGCTGATATCGTATACAGATCCTACACATGCAGCCCATTGTTGCTAGGAGGTTATTTGCGACATAAAGTTGTGGACAATTTGATCCATTTGTTGAACCAGGGGTGGCGTGAAGTTTGTGAAGTTATTTGTAAACCCCTGTGTACGTATCAGAAGGTGTGAGAAGCAGTTGGATCTTTTATTCAACTCGTATTCTCTCCACAGTTGTGAGTCATTGGTTTGATTATTATGTTTTCAAAATGATTTTCCAATCCATAAAGTGAATTTTTTTTCTATGAAGTGTATAGTGCAGTAGATTAAAGGAGTTGTATGGGATTCAGTTTTTCATGGTGAAAATTAATTTACGTGGTATAAGGAGTTAAATATCTTTTCTTTTGGTGAAAGTTAAAAATTGTTGGTAAAAATGGGTATTTGATTAAAAAAGGGAAAATAAAGTTTTGGAAACAAGTTTTGGTAAAAAAAAGGACAAGTAAGAAGTAATTTTGGCTTTGTTTTTTTATTTGAAGCAACATTAAGTTTTTTTTTAGATCCTATGCATTGTTTTTGGATCTCGTGAATTTGGATGTAAATCTGGTGAATTTGGGTATAGATCTGGTGGATTTGGGTGCATTTTGTTGATTGGGGACAATTTTTTTATCATTATGTCAAGTTTTCTGGCTAAAACTTATTTGAATGAGTCCACAAGGCTTGATGGAGGAAATTATGCAAATTGGAAGTTCAAGGTATTAACAATTTTAGAGGGAAATAATTTGTGGCCCATAGTGAGTGGGGCAGAGCCCAAACCCACTGTTGCTGCAGCTATTCTCGATTAGGAAAAAAGGGAAACAAAAGCAAAGGTATTGCTATGAATGTCAGTTAAGGACAACATCATTCCTCATATTAGGGATTGTAAAACATCCAAAGAAACATGGGATGTTCTCAAAATCTTGTATGAAACATATAATACCAAGATTTTGTCAATTAAAATGGAGGCCAATGAAAGTATAAGAAATTTCATTTCTCGTGTCAAAGAGCTAAGTGATAAGTTAGGATACATTGGTGAAAAGGTGTCCAATACTGACTTGGTCACCATCACATTAAATGACTTAGTGCAAGATTATCAAATTTTTGTTTCAAGTATTTCACCTAGAGAGAAGCCTCCTTTTTTCATGAACTGGCGGGTATTCTTCTACAAGAGGAAGAGAGGATGAAGAACTTCAATTGGGCTCTAACAATTCAGATTTGGCATTAGTAGCCAAGGGTAAGAATTCATACAAAGGAAAGCCATGGGACAAAAGAAAAGGAGGAAAGTTTCAAACAAAGCGGAAAGGTATGGCACAATCTAAATTTCCAGTTCATGATAAAAGAAATGATGATTGTTATTATTTTGGAAAACCTCGACATCATGTTAAATATTTCTATAAAAGTAAATATAATGTGTCTAAATAGAGAAACAAAAGGCATAATGGAAATTTTTTGGACAAATACACCTCAACCAATGATGGATTTAAAAATCTCAAATTGCTTGTTTCTGATGCTACATTGTCTACTGAAACTGATGATGTGAATGCTTGGTTCATTGATTCTGGTGCATCACTCCATATGTCTTGTAATACGGATTGGTTTGATGAATATTATGAGAACATTGATGGAACATGTGTTTATCTAGGAGATAATAGATCCCTTCAAGTTCAAGGATATGGAGTAATAGGTGTGATGTTACCTAATGGAAAAGAGAGACAGATCCATGATGTGATGTATGTTCCTGGTACAAAAATGAATTTAATTTATGTTTCTACTATTTTTAATCAAGATCTAAAGGTGGAATTTGTCAAATCACAGTGTGTTGTTAAAGATATCCAGGATCGCTACAAGGTTATTGCCACAGGTACCAGAGTTGGAGGCTTGTATAAACTGAATGTGACTAGGACAAGGCATTAAGCATTGGCATATACAACAATGTCAATAGAAAAGTTATGGCATCAAAGGTATGGGTATTTAAATCACAATGATTTAATGTTACTTCAAAGAAAAATAATGGTTGAAGGTCTTCCTGTTATGAAGAATAATCATGTTGAATGTGAAGCATGTGCACTTGGCAAGCAACATAGAGAGGAATTTCCTATACATGAAGAAAAAAGGCAAAGAGAAGTACTTGAATTAATTCATATTGATGTATGTGGACCTATGCAAATTATATCTCTAGGAGGAGCACTGTACTTTCTTATTTTTGTTGATGACAGATCTAGATACACTTGGGTCTATTTCATAAGAAAGAAAATTGATGTTTTTGAATACTTTAAGGAATTCAAAAACATGGTGGAAAAACAAACTAGGAAATACATCAAAATTCTAAAATCTGATAAGGGGGGGAATATAAATCAAGAGATTTTAATAAATATTGCAAAATTCATGAGATTCTACAACAATTTACAGTTCCTCATACACCTCAGCAAAATGGAGTTACTGAGAAGAAAAATAGAACACTAGTGGAATGTGCACGGAGCATGCTTCAAGGTAAAAATATCTCTAATGGTTTTTGGGTTGAAGCCATTAATACCGTTGTTTATTTGAAAAATACGGGTCCAACCAAAATTTTAGATCTAAAAACACCTTTTGAAGCATTTTATGGACATAAATCAAAAGTGAATCATTTAAGAGTTTTTTGGATGCAAGGCGTTTGCACATATTCCAAAAGATGAAAGAAGAAAACTTGATGCAAAAGCAATTAAGTGCACATTCATTGGTTATTGTGATGATCAAAAGGCATACAAGTTTTTTGATCCTATTTCACATAAATTGCTTGCAAGTAGGGATGTAGTGTTTCATGAAAATGTAGATGAAGGTGATAAAATGAATAACATAGGTGTATGGCATGATATTGATGATTATGTGAAAATAGAAGCATGTTTTGAATAGGAACAAGAACATGTACAACAACAGGTATAGGAATAGGTATAGGTTCAAGAGCAGGAATCATCTTGCAGTCACGACACTCTAATAAGAGAACAAGAGACCCCACAAAGCAAAAAGAAGGATGAAAGCAGTAAAACTCTAAGGAGGTCATTGCATCAAATTCAACCACCTATAAGGTATATATATTATGCATTGATGTCTCATGTAATGAATGTTGTAGAACCTTCAAGTTATGAAGAAGCTAACAAATTTAAATAATGGAGAGATGTAATGAATGAGGAATACAACTCTATAATGAAGAATGACACATGGGAATTAACATAATTGCCCAAAGATAAAGTTCCTATAGGATGAAAATGGTTGTTCAAACCAAATTTTAATGTTGATGGTAATACTAATAAGTATAAAGCTAGATTGGTTGCAAAAGGCTATTCACAAGAAGAATGCATTGATTATGAAGATACTTTTGCACCTATAGCTAAATTAAATACAATTAGAATCATGATTGCATTAACTACAAAACAAAATTGGAAAATGCATCAGTTAGATGCAAAATATACTTTCTTGAATGGTGAATTAAAAGAAGAAGTTTATTTGGTTAAGCCTGAAGGGTTTGTAAAGAAGGGACAAGAGCATCTTATTTGTAGGTTAAAGAAAGATTTGTATGGTTTGAAACAAGCACCAAGATCTTGGTATGTGAAAATTGATTCATTCTTTTATGACAAAGGTTTTCTGAGAAGTAAAAGTGATCCTAACCTGTACATCAAGAGAGATGAAGATGGGAATATTGCCATGATATCTTTGTATGTTGATGATCTTATCATAACAGGCAGTGCACTCAGGTTGATTGATGAAATTAAAATTTAGTTGTCAGAGGTATTTGAAATGAAGGATCTTGGTGAATTGCATTATTGTTTGGGTCATGAAATTTGGAGGGAATTTGGTAAGACAATCATCACAAAAAGAAAATATGCAAAGACAATCCTTGAAAAATTTCATATGCATGAATGCAAACCAGTGTCTACTCCTTTGGAACAGAATGCCAAGTTGTACAGTGATGATGGATCTAAAGAAGTGAATGGAACTTTGTATCATCAATTGGTGAGAAGTTTGAACTACCTCACCACTACCAGGCCAGATATAGTATATTTTGTGAGCATCCTTAGTCAATTTATGGCTAAGCCTTGTGAAAGCCATTGGAAAACAACAAAGAAATTTCTTCGATATCTAAAGGGAACACTTTATTTTAGTATTTTTTATATTTATGAATCTAATGTTGAGTTGACAAGTTTTTTTGATTCGGACTAGGCTGGAAATCCTAATGATAGAAGATCAACCTCTGAATATGCATTCAATTTAGGATCAGGAGTCGTATCATGGAGCAACAAGAAACAACCAGCTATTTCTTTGTCATCCACAGGAGCTAATACAAAGCATTGACCAATTCAACATGTGAAGCTATTTGGTTAATGAGGATTCTTGAAAATATTGGAGAAAAGAAAAGAGGACCAACAAGCATCAAATGTCACAACCAGAGTTCCATGAAGCTGGCAAATAATCCAATTTACCATGCAAGAACTAAACATATTGAAGCCCAACATCGTTTTGTAAGAGAAAAGATACAATCAAATGAGATTCATTTAGTGTATTGTAATACAAGTGAGAGTGTAGCTGACATCTTTACCAAGCCTCTTGGGAAGATGAACTTTGAAATATGTAGACAACAACTATGTATTGTGTAAATTCCATTTCTCCATTAAGGGGGGATATTGGAATAATGTAGAAATGATATGTCCAGATAGAGTTGATGAGTTGTATTCTCGTAGTTAGTGTTGAGTCTATTTGTCATGAGTTATGTCTTCGTAGTTTGTGTTGTGAGTTGGTGATCTGAATTATTTGGATCTAGATTGTCCTAGAAGTTGTCTCTGTGTGCCTATATAATGTACTGGTTGTCCAAGCAGTTTGATCAATGAGATTTGATTTCATTCTTGTGTCTCTCTCTGATCTTCTAATATAAATAAATGTATTCTTGTTTTAAAAACATATTCAAATAAAATAATTATATTGATAAATATGATTGATAATGATCTATATCATTTTCCTAAATTGTGTATATATCAATTATGATAATCATATTAATAAATATGATTGATAATGATCTGCATCATTTTCCTAAATTATATATACATCAATTATATTTATTAATATATATCAACCATAATTAACTATTTTATATAAAGAAGTCTTTACCTACCATTTAAAAAATAAAATAAAATAAATCCTTTTTATTAAAGCAATTTCTTAAATTTATATTATAGTAGTATCCCTGAATATTTTAGAGGCATAATAGTCACCACATTCCTCCAGGTCACTTTAACCTTTTAAATTATAACATGTCCTGTATATAATTGGTGTAATGGGATTTCAAAGATTGGGATTGGAAGTTTTAGGTTGAGGAATGTCATTGTGGTTGACTTTATGAGTATATGTTTTTCTTTGAAATTGTAGATCGTGATTTTGAATCTTTTTCTCATGAGATTTGTAATAAATTTATTAAATTTTATGTAGAATTTGAA
>APFE030480616.1:63940-93749 GCA_000404065.3 Pinus taeda | reverse complement strand
GAAAGGAAATAAATCAAACATCATAATAGGCAATGAGATTGGAACCATAATAGCAGTCGTTTATTAATGAATAATAGGCAGAGAAAGATACAACCAAGGTTTTGACGTTGAACCTATTCTCTGGCTGGGCGAGAAACTATGTATGCCTTGCAATAGACCTTCTCTCTCTCAGGATTCTGGCAGCGTAACCTCCCTATGCTTCAAGACTCTTACTATCACTCCAGACAAGCATAATCACAACTAGCATTACTCCAGAACCCCCTTGTCTAATGCATGAGGACAGACTTTTATAAATGGAGAAGGGAGGAAGATTCAATGCACCAGGACACCCATTGTGGATCGACATTATCTCCGAAAAGCTACTGAGGATAGACGTCAACGATAGATGATGATTCTCGACCTCTATCAGATGGATTTTTTCCCTCAAAAGACTTCATGATCTGAAAGGAAAAAACATATGGGTGCGCGTTTGCCAAAAATCATTACCAAACTTAGTTGGTGCGAGTGTTGTTCTAGGAAAGAGCGCCAATGGGCACGCCCCTTTTTGAGGATCTCAGTGATTGGCGCGGATAAGACACTGTGTACCTGCGCCAATGGAAAAAGGGCACTTTTCAGGGATAATTTGCAGAAGGTGCCTTCAGGGAACATGAAGTACATACTCAGGGGAACATAATGCAAGTGTTTTTAGGCTATGTCACTGCTCACAGGTCCCGAAATGTATCCTCCAATGTACGAAAACAGGGGTAATAGGGATGGTGACCAATGGTGACAAATTAATGTGTAACAATTATGTTTGTTATTTTTCCTACTAGCTGAATTCTTTTTACTTCTTTTGTTTTTCTTCCTGGTTTCTTCATGCTCAACTCTTTTATTGTTCTAGCTAGAATTGAAATCTCCTTAATGGCTTGTAACAAAGGGATTTTGATACAAACATTTTTCAATTCATCTAGAAAATCATAATTAGGCAACATAATATGCTTTTCTACCCCTCTATCAAGTTGTAATCTTTCTGGAAAGGGAGGTGTAGAAGTAGATACCGGTTGTTTCTCTATGACAAGAGTTGAGTTTGTTGGTGTTGAAAAATGTGCAACAAGAAATGTTAAATTTAGAATGTGCTAAAAATAGCAGTTTGGCAAGTGAGGTCATTGGCCACATTGAATGAGAGGTGAAATTGCTAAAAATAGAAAGTTCTAAAAATAGCATTTCTGGGTCCCTTCCTATTTATAGTAGTCCCTAGTCTATCTATAGGAAGTAAAATTAATTTTGGTCTTAACAACAGTTGAAAATATTAATTAATTAATTCATTTGAGTTAATTAGTTAAGGAAATTCGAATTTGAAGTCTTTGTGAGCATGCACATGAGTTGTCCCACTGATTGAGGAATCTATCCTTAATTTCCTCCATTGGTTGAGGGAATAAGTATGAGTTCTATAATGAGATAATCAGTTGACTTAGTTCTAACTAGTCAAGTCCAGTTAGATTATTTTAACAAGTTGTTAAAATAATAAAATATAGTTTGTTAATGCTTGCATGCATGTGACAACTATTATTTTAGATAACTGAGGATTCACTCATGGATAACTGTTGCATGTCAGTTCTATCAGAGACCCAGTTGAGATCAGATGTAGGACAACGTACTATCAGATGCTTGACTATTTCTAGTACGTAGCTTTTGCATGGTTGAGGAACTAGTGTCCTCAAAGATTGCGTAGTTGGACCAAAGGTTGACTTGGTATGTTTGGAATTAATTACTTGGTATGTTTGGAATTAATTGCATATGCTTTTGCTATTATTTCCTAAGCAAACCGCGCAAGGAATAGGGATTGGACCATAGGTAAAGCCTTTATATACAGGGCTTCGTTGGTTCATGAGACATATCTTCATATATTCATAGTTCATTGAGAACTGAATAGCTTGAGAGCTAATTCTTTTTGTATTGTGAAGAGGATTTCCACTTGATTGATAATACATGGTTGGGGTTTTATGCTGGTGCTTTCCCATGGATATATCTTGTGTTATGTGTGATTAATTCTCTTGATCAGTTATGCATTTTTCTACTTGATGTTGCTCATGATTTCGAGTATGCTTCTGCTTAATGTTTTGTAGAAGTAGAACAAGTATTATGCTTTAGGACATTGCATATATCGGTTTTTTCTATAGGTGAAATTTCTACATATATCATCAAAATCGCCGAGGAAAGAGAATGAGGGGAACACATCCCCATTATCCCATGGCAGTATCCATTGCAGGAAAAGGGTTGAGGCAAGCTCTCATCACCATAATAACACCAAAGGTAGCAAGGAAACGTACAACCAGTCTTGATATTCGAATGTTCACTTCAATTATGATTGTGTCGTTAATGATGAACGTAAATCATGGAATTGAAAAACGTGTACCTTTTGTGGATTACACAACCATACATTTTCTATGTGTTGGAAAAGAATAACAACACACAAAAGAAGGAGGCATGAAAGACCCTCTCAACAGCAGGTAAAGAAACATGTTAAGTAGATCTAGAGGAAGAAGACCTATTTCAGTTATTGCGACAAATGTGGCCATCAAAGAGCCATATGTTGGAGGCTCCATCCAGAACAACACCTTAAAGACAAAACATTCGTGCATGAACCAGGTGAAACAATTGTTCGACAAGCAGAACCACCACAGGGGGATGACCCATTCACAGCGATAAATGAAAAATGGTTTCTAGATATGTTAGCTTGTCATGGTCGTGCTTTTGTAAATCATTTGTTTCATTTTAAATGTAAAAGTGATGATGTGTTGTCCATCACTTGTTAAGAAACAATGATGTCTGGTCTTGTTCTGAGTTGCATGATAAACTATGAAAGCGATGTCGTGTTTCCATCACTTGTCAAAACGAAAATAGTGGTTGGCCTTATTGTTGTAAATCATGTGTTGTAGTGATGATGTGTTTTCCATCACTTGTGGAAGCAACAATGCTATGTTGGCCTTGTTTCCATATCTAGGAACAATGTAAACTTTGAAATGGGAACTCTGGCCAAAAAACCCCGAAGAAACATCAAAAACAGTGCTAAAATCGAAAGGTGTGTATACTGGAACGATGATTTTATTTTTTAGGGTTCAATTTTGAATATGTTTTAGAAATGGCAGTGACTACGAAATTTACTACAAAATTTTAGTGCAAAATATAGCTTCAAAACAAAAAAGTGACGATACTAGAACAATAATTTTTTTTTAGAGGATCAATTTTCAAACTTTTAAAAAAATGCTAGTAAAACCAAATTTTTATTTGCCAAACAAAGTTGTTTATGAGGAAAAAACACATTAATATTTTTGGTAGAATATCATTTTTCTTTCCTAAGTATAAATTCAACATGTTCTCAACCATAACATCAACATCAATGGTGCGATGTTTTTTTTATTTTTTTTTGTTTCCATCCCACCATCTACTTCATGAGTAACATATTTCAATCTCTTCATGTCAAACACCATCCATTGAATTAATGGTCAGATCAATAATCCAAATCTATTGCACGTGACAAGCTCCTACAATCTCTTATATAGAATCTACTTTATATATCAATGTTGTGTCCTGAGCTTTCAATTTGGCTATTCATTTCACATTTACTGGTCTCTAAGTGAATTTATCAATTATTAACAAGTACTCCAAAGACTTCACATTTACTGGTCTCTAAGTGAATTTATCAATTATTAACAAGTACTCCAAAGACATGCGGTGTTCCACACCTGGTAACTCTACTATCTCATCGGATCCACTAACCTCTAGTATTTGAAGCTTTCTAAGCTGAGCCAATCCCTGTATGATCTTGAGTTTCCTACACCCTCTAACTCTGACCTCCCTCAAAGATCTCAAGGTTTCAAGACTTTCGAGATCCTCTACTTTTACACAGGATTGGATGCAGAGAATAACAAGTTTGGAAAGCCCTCGTATTTGCCTTAATTCCTCACAGCGATTAATGTACAGAAGACCAAGGTTTGGGAAAAAACCTTCGGCAAAGGCTACCTCGGATATTTTTGTGCCCTTAAGGGACAACCGCCAAAGCCCAAGCATGCATTTGTCCTTGGCGCAGTCCAGTTTATTCCAAGATCTTCGACCTCCTGCTTCTCCGTCAACAGTTCTAAATGGAAGTTCCTCCAATGGACAATTCCGTACTGTTAAACCTCTGAGATTGTTCAACTTCAAAAGTCCTCGCGGTAAGTATACTATCCCACATCCCTCTAACATCAACTATGTTAGCTGAGTCAATAGTCCAATGGAATCGGGCAGGCATTTCAATTTGGGCGAATGGCGCACTGATAAATCCTTCAGACTCTCGAGGTAACAGACCAAAGGTGGCAGTACTTCCAGCGAATCGTTACCTATATGCAGTAATTCCAAATTGCACAGGTTTCCAATACTGCATGGCAATTCTTTTAAGCATGTGCATTCCATGAATAGTGTTTTCAAAGACGGTTGATGTGCGATTTGGGGGAGGCAATTCTTTCACATTGCTACAACACTGTAGATTTAAATATTCCAGTGTTGTAATGATTCCAAGTGTTCCATTTGAGATGGTCAAACTGGAGCACCGTGCCAAAGATAGATGTTTGAGTCGATTTAAATCCCTAAAGGACATTGGAAGCATATACAAACTGGAAGTACCTTCCAAATCGATGTGCTTCAGATTTGTTAATTTTTCGAAGGAATCAGGCAGCGACATCATTCTTGAGAACCCTTTTAACACTAAGTATTTCAAAGAGCGCGGGTGACCAAATTCTTGGGGCAAAGCTTCGACTGTGGATAAGAATAAACCTCTATCATTTATGGCAATCCATTCGAGGTGCCCCAGCTGCCCTATAGACTTTGGAAACTCTGAGAGGGGAGCCTCGAGATTTAACTCTCTCAACTGAATAGGCCCCTGCAATGTTGAAGTTTCATCTATAAGACATAATCTATTTATGCAATGATTGTACTCTTGAAACTGAAATTAAACGAAAAAAGAATAAATGCACACATACTTGAGATTGCTGTGGCCATAGAAAGTTCAATCTACTGCCTTGCACTTCTAAAACTCTTAAACTCTCCATCGAGATCCATTCAGGCAAGGAAAAGCAGGAACATCCATACCAGTGGAGCCATATGAGATGTGGGGACTGAACCCTATTCAATATGCATTCTAAACCATCTTCGTGGGTTGCAACAAGTTGCAAATTCCTCATATTATGAAATGGGAAACTACTGATTAGCACCATTTTTGAATTCGTGTATATATTACTGAGTCGAATGTTTTTTCTGTTCATGTCTACGCAAGGCTTTAGCATATGCTCCATCTTTTTCTGTCGATTCTCAGAATCGCCCCAAACAATGCTGAAGTCGAAGGCTACCATTCTTCCTATGTTCTACAAAGTGGAGCCTTACGAGCTTCGGTGTCATCAGGACTCTCAATTTTGATATTTCTACATTTAAGTCTTCAATGAGCGTAGCCTGGAAATAATTTACAAACATTCTCTCTGACTTCTCTTTAACATCAAATAAAAAGGAGGATTCATTGTAAGTGGATCTCTTACGGTTGAAGAATGCTTTGGCCAGTGTAGTTTTTCCAGCACCGCCACAACCTACAATCCCCACAACCTTCGCATTCACTGGTTATTCCTGCTCCTTCAACATTGTCATTTCAAAATCTTGTAATTTGTCCTCCACTCCAGTCGGGTATTTAGCGACATACAACAGTGGTTTTGAAACATTTTTTAACACTCAAGAGCTCCTCGTTACTGATCATTATTCAAAGAGGAAAATAAAGAAACAATGTGAAATGACTATGTAAGGATTTACTGATCAATCCAACAAATTGAAAACTAACACAGAATTGGAAAAGATTGTGGGAGATGCGCACCCCTCCAGCGTGAAACCGCTTATCTCTGCAGAATGAGAAAGATCCATTCTCCAACTTCGAATAGCGTTGGAATCGTAGCGCGGCTTTTCTTCGCCAGTTTGAGAGTCGAATGTTTTTTCTGTTCATGTCTACGCAAGGCTTCGGCGTATGCTCCATCTTTGTCTGTCCACCGGAGCTCGTAAGGCTCCACTTTGTAGAACATAAGAAGAACAGTGCTATGAATCGCCCCAAATAGTGCAGAATGTGACTTCACACATGACTTTAAAATGCTTTCTTCCCCATCAATGGAAATTTATTTCAACCATTCGAAAGCGTCACAACAAACTCTTTGAACATCAAAGTCTCACCCTGGAGAATTTTTAATTAGTTGCATAAGAAGAGTGAAATAAGTTGGTATTATGCTTCATTTGCCAAGAATTCAGTGACACCACTTAAAAATAGTGATTTTGAGTCTCTTGCGGAGAGGAAATTGTCAAAATACAAATCGAATTCATCATAATTGAGTCATTTGTACGGCATTTTTGAAAAAATCGAGATTGAAAGAACCTGCGAAATCTCTGAAACCATTTGTAATTTCCATAAAATTGCCATGTGGAAGTCAATTTGGGTCCTTTTGAAAAACCCCATATCGCAGATTTTTAAAAAATTTCTCCGTTTTACTGCAATAACCAACTGAAATATGATTCTTGGGGCCACCTGCGAAAATTAGTTTTCAAAGAGTTTGTTGTGATGCTTTCGAATGGTTGAAATAAATTTCCATTGATGGGGAAGAAAACATTTTAAATTCATGTGTGAAGTCACATTCTGCGCTGTTTGGGGCAATGCGTAGTAGATGGGGCGATTCTGAGAATCGCCGGGTGGTGAGGTGATTCTGAAAATCGCCCCGCCACCACCCTGCCACCACTGACTTCACACATGACTTTAAAATGTTTTCTTCCCCATCAATGGAAATTTATTTCAACCATTTGAAAGTGTCACAACAAACTCTTTGAACATCAAAGTCTCACCCTGGAGCATTCTTAATTAGTTTCATAAGAAGAGTGAAATAAGTTGGTATTATGCTTCATTCACCAAGAATTCAACGACACCATTTAAAAATAGTGATTTTGAGTCTCTTGCGGAGAGGAAATTGTCAAAATACAAATCGAATTCATCATAATTGAGTCATTTGTACGACGTTTTTGCAAAAATCGAGATTGAAAGAACCTGCGAAATCTCTGAAACCATTCATAATTTCCATAAAATTGCCATGTGGAAGTCAATTTGGGTCCTTCTGAAAAACCCCATATCATGGATTTTTAAAAAATTTCTCCGTTTTACTGCAATAACCAACTGTAATATGATGCCTGGGGTCACCTGCGAAAATTAGTTTTCACAGTGAGTGATTTACATTTCAACATTTTCTCTAGGTATCAAATCCAAAAAGTATTCAAGAACCTTTTCGCGTGTATTGAATTCTTCAAAAGACTATTCAAAACCTTATGGAGGCCCTTAGTGTTGAGAAGCTCCATAAATTGCTCACAGAGTGGTAGCGAGACTCAAACTTCTTTCTTCCGCTACAACATTTAACATTGTGTTATTTGTATCACATACAATTCATGTAGCCAAAATCAGACACCTTCTTGCATGCTTCTCCTATTCCAAAACGTTGAAAAAGAAAGAAAAAGTCCTTGAGTAACATTTTTGGTTTATTGGAATCCAACAATCTTTGCAATATATTTATAAGTCAATTAAATTCAGCTTCCATCAGACCCATCATATTACAAAAAGACTTTTACTTCCTTGGTTGGAGTGTTGAAAAATCTGTCTCAAAAAACCACTTCAACGACTAATCAAATTTGGATTTTCCATAAGGAATAATAATATCCCAAAATATATATTTCAACTTCCTTGCTTTAGTGACACCTTAAAATCTATGCTTTCCTTTAAAGATGGTTTTGCATCCTGTTTAATATTTTCTAATAGAGTCTGCAGTTGATCAAATGAATTTCACAAAGATAATGTTTCAATGGTTTTTAGGATAGAGAAGTAAAAACTATATTTGAGATCTCTCTTTTACAAATTTGCATTGGAAATTCTTGATTAATGTCCCGAAAAAGTCATACATATGCGTGTACCAATATAAATATGTTAGAAAAGAAAAAACTATTGTAATTAAATAAATAAATTTAACAATATCATATATAAACATTGAATAAATATGAATAGAACAGGCCAACTAAGTACAAAAATCGAGACATGGATAAAATAGACTAACTACGTACAAAAATCGAGATAATGAATCTTGATAATTCAATATATGTCATCAAGTGACTAACTACGAACAAAAATCGAGACAATGAATCTTGATAATACAATATATATCATCAAGTTCGTCGCAAATAGATAGTACATTCATTTGTAAATAATCATGTTCCTCTTAAAATAGATATACTATTTAGTTTCTTAAGATAGATATACTATTTACTTTCTATTTGTACCTATATAGTTTCTTTCTTGCATAGAGATACACATAATTATATGAAGACACAAAAAGAGAGATAGATATTTACGTTGTTACAATAGATAAAAAAAATAAGACAAATTACATTAGCCCTATGATGTGAAATTTTTATGAAAATAAGGTACAACACATTCATATTATCATTGCAAGAAATTGAAGAGGTTGAAAAACAAATCTAAAATAGCATCTATGCTCAACAATATGTCGGTTGAGTCCTATGATGTGAACTGCTTATTTGTTGTCAATGCCCTGTAAAAGAGATGGATTAAAGATGTTTTAGAACTTCATTTCCAAAAAGGCAAAAAATTTATTGTAATTTTTACTTCATTAAATAGATCGTATTTTGTCAACATTAAATGGATTGGATTTTGTCAACATTGTTAGCAAAATGTACACCATGAAATCAAATGAAAAACGCGCCAATCGATGTACAATTGTACAATATGAAAAACTGATCTCAATAAGCCATTTATGTGAAAAATGATTTTATTCATTTTGATTAGGTGTATTGAATCAAATTGGTTTTCAATATGTTTGTTTTGAGTATGTGAGGTTTCTATTGTCTTATTAATTCAAGTGGAAGAGATATTTCTTACATATCATTAGATTATGAAGTGACATTGGACATAATTAAGCTTTGGGCCATACCCTTTTAGAAACAACAACCCAAACTAAATGATTAGTTATAAAGAATTATAAATTTCACAAATATAGCAAACCAATATTAAGTGTGATTTATGGCTTTAAATGAGTTTTGGAGGGTAAACTTTGAAATGCCACGGAATTGAAATTAGAGGTCAATAGAGTGTGTGAGGTCCAATTATTGGATAGAGTTCTTGAGAAAATGCTCCTATAACATTAGAGTTAAACATGAGGCATCTCAGATCAAGTGCCTAATGGTTAAGAACATGTGTTTCCTCCTAAGAGGTCATAGGTTCAAAAACCAGAAGGGGTTAGAGTAGGTATGCCTTCATAGACAATAATCAAATCGTTGCGTGGAGGTGGGTCTCTTATCCCACAAACAAGGGGGTTTCATACTCCAATTTGGTGTCTGGCTTGGCTATGACCTTAAAATTGGATAATAATAATAATTAGGATATAGATTGTTAGAAATTCATAATCTATAAGGGTGAAAGCATGGAGTTGGGTTACACTTTTTGGCAAGAGATGGCACATTTGGGTGGAAAAAATGATTGCTCAATTGAGCCCTTTTTAAGTGCTCGATCGAGCTGTTAGAGCACTTAAACAATGTAACCCAATGTTATTTAGGAGTTCAATTTAGCCATGTCTTTGTGACAATCAAATGAAGGAGATTGGGTTCTGGATTTATTTTTTGGCTCAGGTAGGTTTTGTTATATGGAATTGAATTTCAATATGTTCTTTTTTTAATTAATATGTCATTGTACTAATTTACTTCATTATTTCTTTTGTTCTTGATAATTAGGTACAACACTAGCATGCTACCTTCAAAAAGGAAGAAATTGCATTGCAATTGAGAAAGATCCATTACAGTGCAATTTCATTCAGCAAAGAATTAATGCTCTTCAATTTCTTCCAGATGCAATGCAAGAAATTGGGCTAAAAAAATGGGACTTTAGTGAATCAAGTGTGGAAAAAAAGGCAAAGGAACCCCAACCACCATTACATGGAATGTTTGGAAAGACATACATTGGGAGATTTGCAGACATCAAAGACCCATTAGAAGGGGAAAATGAGCAAAAGGAAATAGAAAATATTGTGGAAGAAGACAATGATGAAACTTTAGAGGACGAAGAGTTTGGATTACGTGACATTGTTGATTAAATTTAAGTTATGCTTGTAAATCAAGCTTTGCGATGTTTTGACTTTGACATTTTATGAAAAGAATAAACACTCAATTAGGGTTGTTATATGTTCAATATTTGTAATATGTGATTTTCGCATTGATTTTTAAGTTAATCATTATTTTTTGAAAAAAAAAGTGATTATTATATTTTTTGGACATGAAATTCATAAAAAAAGCTATTATTTAACCATTTTTAGTTAAAATTATCGTATAAAAATTGTGATTTTGACATGTCAATTCTAGCAAAAAATTATCAAAATGTGTAGTTTTTTAGTTATATTTATGTTAAAAATGGTTATTTTTATGTCCATTGTTAAAAAATATTGTCTTTTAGAAACAATTATTTCATGTGGATTGAAAAATTAATTAAGGATGTATAAATATGTAGAATATCAAAAAGTCTAAATATCGACTTTCTAATTTAAAAATGCAAAACAATAAAAACCTCACTACAAAAAAATAAAATTAAAATAAAAAACAGGAAAATATGAAGAAAATGACCACTTCAAAAATTATCAAATTTAGAAAATAATTATTTACATTTCATACATTAGAAAATTTAAAGTAAAAAAATAGGTCTTTTAAAAAAATGGTGTGATGCAGAATACCCACTTTTTAAAATCAACATGAAAATCACTACCATTCTAAAACATAATGTACATAAAAAAAAAATAAGCTACCAAAAACTACGCTCTAAAAAAAACATGTGTGTTCTGCATCACCCCTTTCAAAATCAGGTCACTTTTTTGCTGTCTTTATGAAACGAGTAACAATATCAATCCCTGTTTCAAAGTTTACATTGTTACATGAAATTGCATCACAAGGTATGTGCACTATAGCTTGTAATCAACATCCACTGAGGCCATATTTTGTTTCTTTTCATCATTTCTGTGAAGGCTCTCGAGGGAAATCGACATTAGCATGCTCTTATTGACCTTGATTTGATTGGAAAAAGTTACTAGTTTGGTGTATATCCTCACTGGTTCTATCCCATACTGAGTAATGGTCTCCTTTGTCACCTGTAAATCCTCCTTAGTAGAAGAATGTCCGAAGGGATCTAGAATTCTTGAAGTTGATGTAGGACTTATTCCTGCCTCCTCGTTTCTCCGACTACCTCGATTGAAGAGACTCTATGTACTTCAATCACAGATTCTAACCCACTCAGTAAATGCATGTATGAAGCCAGAACTTTGTCCACATCCCTCGTAAGCTTATCTTGTGATTATTTCTTGATGTGAATTTGAACCTTTTCGTTTTGCTAGATAACCCATATTTCGTGGGAAGAGTTTTCGGTTCCTTTGGATATTTGTTTGTCATCTTGTGCATGTTGTCAATAACCATGGTAGCTTGTTTTGGCATGAATGTATTCTAATTAGTATCAGCTTGTATGGTTAGGAAAGGAGATACAATATGATGAAATTTTAACATTTCCTTGTAGACCACAACCATAACCTCCTCTAGAGTCTCTGCCTCCTCTTTGATGGATGCTTGCAACTCCTTCATGCTTGAGTGTGCTAGGCGTAGAGCTTTATTCTCATCCTCTAGTCTCTTCCTATCTTATTTTGTTATGGAAACTCTTTGCTCAGAAGCATAGAGCTTTCTTGGAAGCTTCGTGATCCATTTATTCACCTTTCTGATGTTTAGCTTGGTCGCAATTATGAAGGCAGTCCCAACTGACACGATCATCTTAGGATTCATAGTGGTATCTAGGAAAATCTCCTCCTTTGTGGTCATGGATAATGGCTCTGCAAGGTTCTTGGCATAATATTTCCTCCTTTCCTGCATAATCTTACGATTGAAGTCATCAAAAGTAAGTCTATTGAGGTCCAACACCTCTTCCTCCACCTCGTCTGGGATGTCCAGTTATCTAAGTGGTAGGTGTCCATCGGTAATGGGGGTGGAAGGAGGAACATTTAATGGAGGAATATCAACCTGCATATCAAACTCTTGGTGTTGCTACTCTTATTGGAGATCTTGCTCATATTTCTTGTTTATCTCTTATTGTTGTCTCTTCATCTCCTCTTCCTCCTTCTTTCTCTTATCCTCTTCAACTTCCTCCTTTAGTCTTCTTCAATAATTTTCTTTTCTCACTCTTCACTCTACCATTTTCTTTTCATTTCTTCCTCCTTCCTTTGTTTCCTCTCATGCTCTTCCTTCTCTTTCATTTTCTTAATTTATTGTTCCTCTTTCCTCTTTTTCTACTCTACTTCCTGCATGATCAGGTGCTCAAAATTATGCTTAAAAATCAAAGTTGTCAGAATGGTGTAGAACTTAAATGACTACGTATTTCTCATCGTCATGAATCTGGCACAACTCGTTTCACACAAAACAGACATTGTATGCTCCCAGAAGCGCGATCTGTTTGTTTTCCCAAACAAGCAAATTTGGCGTAGGAGTTGACAGGGATGATGATTGGGCATCCGTATAGCCTAGTCAACAAAAATAATATTCCTTGGAATATTCTATGGAATATTTTTAGAATATTCCTTGTAGGTGGCAAATAGGAAGGTGACAAGTGCCACTCAATGATTGGTGTACGAAGGCAGTGTTTCATTGGTGTCTTGATGACCAACCATAGGCGACCATGTGGCCCAACCGGAGGCTGCCATGTCACAGCCCAGGAGACCACCAAAAATTGGTTCAAAACCTGAACCAGAGGCCATAGGATTTAAAACCGATACCTCTCAATAAACAGTGCCAAGCCTTATCATTCCACCTACACAATAGTTCTTAACTACAATGGAGCGTGGATTTGTGTTAACATGTAACACCGCTGAGGTTGTGGGGAGAACACCAGTGTAACTCTCAGTGGCCCTCCCATGTGAACGCACAAAATTCCAACTACAATAGAAAATTTCACTGCAACCTAACTTTTGGTCCAAGCGCATGTGACTACTTACCTCCTGACTGCAGCATCTATTGTGACCACCGAGAAGACTGCCACCTCCTAACTACCACATGTAACCAGGTTACTTGGCATTTTTTATGACTTCTCGAGCGTTATGGGTGGAATTAACTATCTTACAATTTCACCTAGCAGTGCGCGAAATTTTCACCCAGTTAGCACTTTTTGGGGAGCAAATATAGGATCAGTGCCAAGTTTTGAGCAATTTCTGGAGCAAATTGTAGCCTAACTAGGAGAGGTCATAACTTCTCCATTTTCAACCAAATTGGATACAGAAAAAAGCTAGGAAGCCATTTTTGGACATTTTGGAATCATTGGAGCAAGTTTCAAAAGCATTTGAGCATTGTAAACACATATTTTTGCACTTTTGAGCGTAATATAGAGGCCCAAGCCATTGGTAGCTAGACCAAGGAGACATAGCCTAGGAGGGGTGAACTCCTTTATCATGTTCCTATTGTGATGTGTTTTTGATCATGTTCTATACATGTTTATGTTGTCATTCATTATCTTATTTATGTTAAAATTTCTCATAAAATTAACATAAAAAAAATCATTTTTCACTTGCAAAAAAATTCATGAATCTTTAAACAAAATGAAAGCATTTTGTTTCTAATATGAGGAGGATCTTAGCACACAACAATCTAATATTCTAAATCAGCTCATTTTGGTATCAGAGCACTCGGTTTTCTTGGTGAAAGAAGGATTTCACTGTTTGCAAGTTTATGTCATGCTTACAAGGTTAAAACTCAAAACTGGAGAAGGGAAGCTGGTTGGAAGCCCTGAAGTTGGGTCAAGGTGAAGGAGAGAAAGATTGCCACAATCTCCAACACTAGTTCAACCTCATGTTATAGTTGAGACTCCAGAGATCATGTCTCATGAAGGAGAACCTACAAACATGACAGAAGATGAGAAGACCTTCAAAAATTCTTTCTCTGATATGACAGAGATGGTGGAGGTCCTCTATGAAGAGAGGAATACCAGGTTGCAAGGGGAAAGTTCTAAACCTCCCAAAGGAGAAGGTTCTTCTGGTGGAGGCAATGGAGATGGAGACAAACCTCCACCCTCTCCACCATCTTCTTCATCTTCTTCTTCACAAGCATCTCCACCCTCTTCCACTAACACAACCCTTACTCATACTCATCATCATACTTCAAAAGGAACTAGTAAATCACCCCTTTAAAAACTTGATGTTAAATTTGAGTTTCCCATTTATAATGGTGAAGTGAATGCAAAGAAGCTTGATAATTGGATTCTTCAGTTGAAGGTCTATTGTAGGATTCAAAACCTTCAAGTGGATGACATAAAGATTCAATTAGCTTCCTTGAAAATAGAGGGGGCAACACTAGTATGGTGGGAATCAAAGACCCAAGAGGAGATAAAAAAACATGGTAAGATATCAATTTGTTGGAATAATTTCATTATTGCAATCAAAAGACAATTCTACCATCTAGCTTATATGTAGAAAGCCATCATAAATTGGTATAACTTTAGACAACTTAAAGGTGAAAATGTGAAGATTAGACCCAACAATTCAGAAAAAAGGTCTTTAATGTTAGGTGTAGATTTGCAATCACGAGACACATTACTGAAGTGAATAGGGTGTTTACATAGTTAACTTAGGCATACTATCTTAATGTTTATCCCAATAATATATATGATGTGTGTGCGCAAGCCAATCATCTTGAGGCAAAAGGGAAAAACACTCTAGAAGAAGGTAGTAAAAAACCATTTAAGGGTAAAGAGAAATAAAAGGGTTTTAAGGCAAAGAAAAATGCATGCATTAAAAAGGAAGGAGATAAAACAATATGTCAACATTGTTCTAGAGAGGGTCACGATGAAGCTCATTGTTGGAAGCTTCATCCAGAAATAAAACCAAAGAAATTCAACAAAAAAGGAAAACAAAAGACAGTTGTCGTCATTCAAGAGGATTTAGAATCTGATTGAGGTGATGAAACTAAAATTACAACCATGGGTATAAAAGGAAAAAATTCCATTGCTAGCACTAGTATACCAAATTGTCACCCTAGTACTCCAAATGAAGAAACAAGGATAAAAGTTTTTCACATAAGGGTAATCTCAAAACATACAAAAATTGACACACTTTTTGATAGTGGGTCTCAAGCTAATTTGATATATGATGACTTAGTCAAGAAACTTAATCTTGAAACCATTTTACATCCCAAGCCATATCCATTAGGTTGGATATGCGAGGACACAAATTTACAGGTTACAAGAAAATGTATGCTTTAGTTTGCAATCACATCAAACTTCATTAACAAAGTAGAAATAGACGTTGTACCACTTGATATATCAGGAATTGTTTTGGGTAGTCCTTACTTTTATGATAGATAAGCAATCTTCTATCATCATGAAAACAAGTACCACTTGTTCAAGGATGGTGTGGAGTATATTGTGAGAGGTCATCGCAAGAAACTAAATAGTTCATTAGTTAACCCAGGGAAAATGAAAAGGCCAGTGAATTCAAGCAAGAATCTAGTGCTTCTTATGATCAAACTGAATGTTGATATTGATTATGAAGAGTTTGATGGTTTTCATTCAAAATTGGAAACTAATTTGGTTGATTTAGTTAACCATGATGATGAGGTGTTTTAGAAAGAAAACGGATTTCATTCCAAGAGGAGAATCCAACACGAAATACCATTGCAACAAAAGTGTCTTCTTCCTAACATTGACATGCACAGGATGTTAAGAAGGGAAAGTGTAGAAATAAAAAAACAAATCCAAGGATTGTTGAACAAAAGGATCACCTGACCTTCTCCTTTACTATGTGGTGCACCTCTTTTTTGGTGCCCAAGAAGAATGGTAAGCATTTCATTGAATGTGATTCAAGAAGTAGTTTTCATCAAAGTAGAGTTTTTGAAGGAGACAAATCGAAGATGACATTAAAAACCAAGAAAGGTTTGTTTGAATGGCTTGTTATGATTTTTCATCTTTCCCATGCTCCTACTACTTTCATGCATATGAAGCAAGATGTATTGAAGCCATTTCTAGACATGATAGTCTACTTGGATGACATTTTAATTTTCAGAAAATTTCATTATGAACATGTCATGTATGAGAAAGAAATACTTGATGTCTTATGTAAAGAACATTTGTTATTGCAGATGTCAAAGTATATGTTGGATAAAAATTCTTTGATGTACTTGGGCCATGATATTGGAGAAGGTGAGCTGAAGTTAGACCTCTCGAAGATTGATGCCATTATGGATTGGTAAATGCTCAAGATAGTCATTTGGATAAGAGGTTTTTTGGGAGCAACCCAATGTTGGAGGAAATATTTTGTTAATGTTTCTTCTATTGTAGCTCATTTTCATTCTTTGATAGTTGTGCAAAAGGTCTTCCATTGGGGAGGAAAACAACAAGAGGAATTTGATGCTTGAAGACAAAATATCATTTCAGCCTTTATACTTTCTCTTCTAAACTTGAAAAAGTCATTTTAGTTTTAGGTTGATGTATGTGACTATTCCATGGGCGCAGTCACTATGTAATGTGGTAAGCCCATTTCTTTTCAGTGGAAATTTTCAATGGTGGAGTGTTTAAGTTGCACCAACAAAGGCACTTTCATTGGATTTGTTTTCTTCTACTATTATACTTGGTTAAAAGGTATAATAAAGTTATAAGCAACAAGTTTTTTGACATACTTTCTAGGCCTATAGTTTGTATAACTACTTTTCTCAAGCATCATGTTGTTTTACATGAAATTCATGTTCAAAAACATACATACTTTCAAGATGTTCAAGCTTGAGTCAAAGGAATCAAGTGGAGGAATGTTTTTACCATTTTGTATCATCTTGGTAAGTAGGATGTTTCTACTGATAGTAACATATTAAATGACTCCAAATGGTACATCAAACAATGCAAGATCATCTTGAAAAGAGCAAAGGCAAGTACAAAGCAAGGCATGACAAGAATTGTGTAGATCACAAGTTCCAAGTCAGTGATAAATGGATCGAGATTAGAAAGGTGAGGGAAATGTATCCTCACCTGCTGGACAACTGAAAGTGATTTCTTGGGGTCCAAAAGGCTCCGAGTAGCGAGGAGTGATCAGGTGCTCAAAATTATGATCAAAACTCAAAGTTGTCATGATGGTGTTGAACCTCAAATGACCACATAGTGCTCGTCATCCTAAATCTTTCGCAACTAACTTCACATGAAAATGACACTGTATGCTCCCAGAAACGCGATTTGTTCATTTTCCCAAACATGCAAATTTGGTGTAGGTGCTGACAGGGATGCTAACTGGGCATCTGTATAGCCCAGCCAGAAAAAAGAATATTCCTTGGAATATTTTATGGAATATCCTCACAATATTTGTTGCAGGTGGTGAATTGGAAGGTGAAAAGTGTCACTCCATGATTGGTGTATGAAGGCAGTGTTTCATTGGTGGGTTGATGGCCAACCATAGGATGCCATGTGGCCCAGCCGGAGGCCACCACATGGTAGCTCGAGAGGCCACCAAAAATTGTTCCAACAACCGAACCAGAGGACATAGGATTCAAAATCGGAACCTCTCAACAAACTATGCCAAACCTTACCACGCCGCCTACACAATAGTTCTTAACTATAATGGGGCACGGGTTTGTGTTAACATGTAACACAATCGAGGTTACGGGGAGACCACCAACATAATTGTCGAAGGCTCTCCCATGTGAATGAAAAAAATTGTCAACTACAGCAACAAATGTCACCACCACCTGACCGTCAGTCCAAGCGCATGTGACCACTTACCTCCTCACCATAGTATTTGTTGTGAACACCCAGAAGACCGTCACCTCCTAACTGCTACATGTGACAAGGCTACTTCACATTTTTTATGACCACATCAGGGTTATGGGAGGAATTAATCGTCCTAAAATTTTGCCTGGCAATGCATGAAATTTTTGCCTAGTTAGCGCTTTTTGGGGCGAAAATGTAGGATCAGTGTCGCGTTTTGAGCAATTTGTGGAGCAAGTAGTGGCTTAACTAGGAGAGGTCATAACGTCTCCAATTTTCAACCAAATTAGATGCAGAAAGATGCTAGGTAGCCATTTTTGGAAACTCTAGACTCATTGGAGTGGGTTTCAGAAGCATTTGAGTATTGTAAACACATCTTTTTACACTTTTGAGCATAATAGAGAGGCCTAAGTCATTGGAAGCTGGACCAAGGAGATGTAGCCTAGGAGGGGTGAAGTTGTTTATCATGTTCCTATTATGATGTGTTTTTGATGATGTTCTGTACATGTTTATGTTGTTGTTTAGTCTCTGATTTATGTTAAAATTTCTCATAAAGTTAACATAAAACTCATTTTTCACTTGAAAAAAATTCATGAATCCTTAAGCACAATGAAAGCATTTTGTTTCTAATATGAGGAGGAGCTTAGCAAAACAATCTAACATTATAAATAAGATATCCTTCTTTCCTCTTCTTATTGATTTAATTTTTTTATTCTCCCTACTTTCTATTCCTTTCCTTTTCCTGTTGCTGTTGCTGGATATCCTTAGGATACTGGTCCATTGATTTATGTGACTGCTCCATCTCATCGTCCCTTTTCCTCCACAATTCTTGCTTTTTCCTAGCCAGGGTCACATTTATTTCTTCCAGGTTTTCATTATCTTCATCCTCCCCTTGCTCATATGAAGGGTCTTCTGATTCACCACCTTTGTGATTTTTCTATTATCCTCGTGTCTTTTGCTGCTCCTTCTTCCTTTTGAGAGAGATTAATGTAGCTTGCAAGCTTATGTTTTCTTGCAACAACTCAACCTTCTCATCTTCCTTTTCTTGTTGCTCACTTTGCCCTATCTCCCTGGAAACATTGTACCAATTCCCAATCTTGTCTTCATGGAAATTTTTGTTGTGCACATATGACCAATTGAATCTTCCTTTCTTGTAGTGAACTACTACCCTTCCCCTTCGGTCATACATATGGCGAATCAGGTTCAAAAAATAGAATCCCTTCATCTCCTAAGCTTTTTCTTCCAATTCCTTGAAAATTTCATTGGTATAGGCCCCAATAGTCAAAGGGAAGGTAGGCCAAGCCTTCTTCTTCCCTTTTTTCAGTGTTTGAACCCTGTAGTCATCTGGTAACATGCTTCTTGTAGCAGAAAATTATATTTCATAAACTTGGGGAGCATGTGAGGAGGTTTGTATGAGCTTAAGACTCTGATGAAGGTTCCCTCCTGGATAAGGAACTAGTCTACCACTCTGATGATTGTCTCTCTAACCCTCTTGGACATATCAGCGGCCTCTTCTCCAAAGAGTAACTGATACAAAGGTGTGACAAATGATTCAAAGGTGGAATCATGCATACCTTTATAGCGTAGGTCCCAAAATATGTTATAATGTAGATGCACGAGGTCTGACACATTTGATGTCCAGTTGTATCTCCAACCATCAAAATGACATCTTGTACACACTGCACTAATAGGTATGTGAAATATAGAATTCCAATGGCTGGAATTTCTTTGGATTATTTTCTACATGTATGTTGGTCTTAAGTGATGAAACAAGAATTCTTGCCCAGTTAAAGATAGTTCCCCTGGTATCAATATGTGAGAAAGGTACCAATATCTAGCCTGCCATATAACTGGTTCATCATTATAGCCATGAGTTGGTGGACCTTCTGAGTCCATCTATCTTGTAAACTTGATCAACATTTGTTGAGATGTCAGTGTTGTCATTGATGGCCATATATATATATATATATATATATATAGATATATACAGACAGAATCTCAAGAATTGTTGGACCAAACGAGCAGTTCCAAGGAGCAAGAGGAAAATTAACAAAGAGAAGAGTGAGAAGCAGTTCAAAGAGAAGCCATCGAGAGAACAAGGAAATCCATTGGAAGCCAAGAGAAGGAGCAGATCCAAGAGAATACCGCATATGCCCAAAACAAAGAGCCAAAAGTGAAGAACAATGATATCAGAAATATCATATCGGTGTTTTTATATCGGCATTTTTTATTGTGTGTCACCACTCAAAACTCCGATCTTCGATAATACCTAAGATTCGATATGCGATATGGACCTCTGATCTCTGATGTGCGATATGGACCTCTGATCTTTGACTTCTGATATGTGGATCCGTCTTGATTTAAGTTAACGATTTAATTATTAAATCACATCCACCACTTTATCAGAACTTTTGAATGGCACACCTGATAAGACCCTCTGATTATCAATTGCCGATATCATCACAGACTTGATTGGCTTTATCATAACGTGTCTAATATAATATCACGTCCGCCTCAGTGGAACTTTCTTATATCGCATGTGGTCCCAATGTATGTGAGTAAAGATGATGTGGCATGTGGGACCTCCTGACATCCATTATAATATGGTCTCGCATTATTTAAATGTATTAGTTAAAATCTATAACCCCCTCCTATCTTGCTATTATAATATGGTTTCTGTAATAATGAAACTATGTTGTATTTGGTCAATTACTAACAAAGACCCCTTCTGATAGCTATTTAATATATTTCCAATATGCCACCTCATACACAAGTAGGCCTCACTTCAAATAGACATGTCCCCTTAGTTATAAACAAGATCACTATAAATACAAGTCTTATACTCTTTAGTTTTTATGAGTCTAGTAGAGTAACTCAATGTCGTTTGCTTTTAAAGAGTTTGAAAAAGACACAAAAGGGAAATTCATTCAGTTCTTTTACCATAAAATTTTAACGAGCCTAGAGAAAGTAAAGATCTGTGTTTTTTAGTTTTAGTGAGTCAAAAGAAAAGTATAAGTAGACTCCATTAGGTTATTTTCATAATTTTTAGTCCCTCAGGTACGAAAAAGGATAAAATCATACAAGAGAGAACTCTATTGACCATGTTCGATCAAGGTATACCTTTCTCGTAAGTAGTCCTAACTCTCTGCGTAAAAGGGGTAAACTTATATGAGTGGACGATTTCTCATTTACTTTTACGAGTTCTAACAAGAAAGTACTTGGCAATTTTTCATTTTTAAAGAGTCTTAAAAGGGCTTAAAAGAGGACTCTATGATTTTTTCTTTTCGTAATTTTTTAAGAGCATGAAAACTGATAAAAGTTAGCTAAATAGTCAGAATGATTTTTTCTCACCTATCCTGCAAATTTAAACTCAATAAATCATTATAATTGCTCAAAAATATAAAATTTTCCCTCTTAAAAGGTTTTAGATAGAAAAATAATATTTATTTTTAGCTCGAAAACCCTATAAAAGTGGAGAAAGTAAATTATTTCTCACCATTTTCATTTTTACCATTTGAGAGCAGAGAAAGGAGTTTTTTACCATGAGACTTTTGGGACTGATTCCAAGCTAACCAATGGATGAAATTACAAACCGCTTCTTCCAGGTAGAATATATATCCCTAACTTAGCTTTCATTCGTTCAAATTTCCATTTGAAGTTTTCAGTTAATTTTTTGGGGCAAGGATTTGTCAAAACATGCACCCTTGACCCTCCACTGATTTCCTTCAATCGGGCCAGAGTAGCTGGGTAAAATTTTCCATATGTAAAATCTTGGCCTGTGCAGATATTTTCTGGAAACATCTGTGCAACTACACTCTATCTGTAAAAAAATGGTAGCGTAGGTGGCGAGGGTTTATTTTTTGGAAGACTTGGTCCCCAAAAAATATGAGATCGACTGTAAAAATGATTCTTAACTTTTAAAATGGTCATTTCGGGTTAATTGGTTGCGCAAAATGGAGTGGAGTGAAAGAGAGCATGAAGCTAATGATTTGGAAACTTTGGCGGATCCAACTACTATGAAGGCTCTAAGAACTTGTGGCC
Source organism: Pinus taeda (assembly GCA_000404065.3). Taxonomy (NCBI): domain Eukaryota; kingdom Viridiplantae; phylum Streptophyta; class Pinopsida; order Pinales; family Pinaceae; genus Pinus; species Pinus taeda. The sequence goes on along the minus strand of APFE030480616.1, from coordinate 71,869 downwards.
TCCTAGTATACTAACTAATTCTTTGGATTAAAGCTCAAGTAGATTTGATGACATGGCTGGTAAGAACCTAGAATGTCAAGGAACAATGTTTCATGATTGTGGATTGTCGCATTACCATTGATGTTGATGACATTTATTTCTTGACTGGGGTTTCTCCTTGGGGAGACACTATTTCATTGTTTGGACAAAGGACATGAGGAGATACTATAGATGGGTATCCATGACGCTTTTGTAGAGGTGCACCACCCAAGGATGGTAGAATTGATATTCAAACCATTGATCTCTTGCCCCTGAGGACCATTACTTTCACTGTTAGCAAGATGTGTGGAAGTGTTTCCCTTCATTTAGCCACACAGGCATAGATCTAGATTGTTTTGGAATGCTGGCAATCCATGGTGTTCAATTGGTGTGAGGAAAATGTTATAAACATGAAAGGACAACTAACTATATGCAAGAATGGGAAACTGAAGAACTTTGGTTATGGCTCCATTCTTATTTCTTTCGCCCTAGAGAGGATTCCTCTTCTCTAGCCACAGTAGATTGTAACAGATGAGGGGGAACCTAGGGATTCACACATGATGAGGTGGGTTGCACTAATGGCATGTGATGGAGGGGATGGACTAGTAGTGAGGTATAATCTTGAGTTTTTTGATTGGTTATGCCAATATATCCTTCGATTGAGGACTTCTCATATGCCATGATGGATTACAGATGTGACCTCGATATTCCACTTCCATTCGAGCTCAGTGCGGTGACCTAGATGATAAATTATCATTTTGACATGTTTTCAAAATTTCAAATTTTTATGTGTTTTTTGCCAAAGGCTAGTTATCCTAAATGCATGTGGGCCCAAACTGACTAGTAGGGTAGAGGTGATTTGACAAACGAGACGAGCAACCTATAGTGGTTGTGACAGCTAATCCAGAGGCAGTAGAGATTTTGATAGAGCTAGAACACAACCTAGAGAGGTTGAATTTGGATATCCTAGAGACTGGGATGGATGACATTCCTCTCTAATATCAGAGACATGTATTTGGGGTTCGAAGGCCACGTAGACATTTACTGTGTCGAGTTCCTCGTGTCGTTGTTTGTTATCATGAGCATCATCATGCTTAGATGTTCTAGTTTCTAGGACCACATTTTTATTTTTGATGCCAACATATTTAGAAATTAAAGGCCACGAGGCCTTATGTCCTTGGATGACATATTTTGTAGACACACGACTATGGAAACCCTATTTTAATGAAAAAATACTACTTTTTCCTACAAATTGTCTTGATCAATATGAATGAATATTGTTTTAGTTTACAAATGTCACAAATTTCTACTCAACACATGGTTAGCCAATGCATCTATCAATGTGTTTAAATATCTTGGAATGTGTTTATATTTGATATAATCAAATTGCCTTTCCAAAGGATGGACCAATAAAACATTCTCAACATTGTTGGACTTCTTACTGCATACAAACTGTTTAAATGTAATAATATGAGCTGTGAATCTAAGCTAACGATTAAACGTCGAATACCAAATGTTATGGCATTAGATAAAGGCACAATTATTGTGCTATATTATGATATGTTATTTGTTGTTTTCCCGAGGCATATTCCTTGAATAGAAACTATCTCATCACTAGGTGAATAGACAACCAAGTTGCAAAAGATAAATTTTGAGTATTGCGACTAGTGCCATCAACAAATCCAATGTAAGTCCAAGGGAATGTCAACATCTACAAATCAAGTGAAAAATAAGATAAGTAGGAGAAATAGTAGAAAATGTAAAAAACATTAACCACACATATACCTAAAAAATGGTAAACAATGTACAAATCTCCGCTAAAATTTTATGCATAATATTTCTTTAGGTAAATACCATTTTTGGGCTTTTCTAAAGGAATACCACCATAATTAACCAGCGCATAGGCTTCTTTGGCTAATATGTGTTTTATGATGTAAGGGCCATGTCACATGGGTTCGAACTTTCTCACGCCTAACTTGTCATGAGCTTGATCATAAACCAAGACTAGGACACCTTACGAATATGAAAGAGGATTGACGTTTTGATCGAAATGAGCGTTGACTCATTTTTTTCGAGCTTCACTAGCCACTGTGGCATCATGGTGATTTTCACCTAAACGTGCTAAATGTACAAAACATTCTTTCTCTGCAGAGGTAGCAGGCAATAATTTGATTGCTAGTTTCAGTGATGGGATTTCACATTCAATGGGTAATACTGCTTCCAAAGCATAAAAAATTTACAAAGGAGTAAGACCTGGCAATGTTTTTGCAGTAGTATGGTAAGCCCAAAGTGCTAAAAATAGAATGGAATGCTAGTTTCCTTTATGAATACCAACTATGTGTTTAATCATATTGGTTAAAACTTTATTGACGACTTCAACTCGACCACTAGCTTGTGGATAGTAAGGAGTAGACCTATCATGGCGTAGGCTGAGCTATGCTAATAGTTCAACCATCATAAAGTTATGAAAAGGACTACCATGGTTTGTAACAATACCTTGCGAGACACCAAACCGAGAAATCACATGATTGAAAATGAAAACTATTGCAGTTTCAACGTCATCTTTATATGTAGGCATCACCTCGGTCCATTTTGTAAAGTAATCGAATGCAAGGATAATATGCCCATGCCCCCTGACTGAGTGAGGGTTATAGGTGACACAATTGATGCCCCATTTGGAAAAACGAATGACAGCTATGATAGGGTGAAGAGGAGCTGGAGGTGCTCGCACTTTGCGATTGTAGACTTGGCAATTGTGGTATTTTCACACTGAAATAATGCAATCTTTAAACATTGAAGGCCAAAAATAACTGTCACGTGATATTTTTTGGGCAATAGCATACCCAAACATATGACCTCCACATGCTCCAAAATGAGTCATTTAATGTTTTTTCGACCTATTGGAGAGTCAAACAACGCCGAAAGATAGAATTGATACCACGACGGTAAAGAGTGTCACCAATAATATTTTATGGTTAGGGTTGGTATCGGAATTGATGATGATTAGTTTTAGATAACTCGGGCCTAAAAGTTGGGGTTTGAAGATATCTAATGATATCTCCATACCATGGATCTGACGTACTAATAAGAAAGAGAGATTCATCAGTAAAGGAATCTTTTCCTATAGTTTCTATATTAGTATGAGGAAAGTAACACAATGGTTTGGTGAAAAACCAAAGATTTCTTTGATTTAGATCTCTCAAATTCTAAATCAAACTCTTGTAATATAACTATCCATTTAGAGTATTTTCCCCCTAGCAATTTCTTAGTAAGAATATACATCATAGGGTTGCAATTTGAAATGACAGTTGTTTTTGAAGAAGTATATAGTGATAGCATCGTTGAACAGCTACCAAGGCTAGCTTCTCCACATGTGTATATTTAATCTCAATTTTAGTGATATTTCTACTCAAATAATAAATCACATGTTCACTACTAGAATCATCCTCTTGGACTAACACCATGCCAATAGTGGCATCAGATGCAACGAGGTACAAAAAGTAATCTCGATGATAATCACGTGGATGCAATAATGGTGCATTAGTCAGTGCATTTTTTAATGCATCAAAAGCTTTATGCACAAGCTCAACCCAGAAAAACGGAATTCCCCTTTTCAATAGTTGAGTAAAACCTTGGTTAGTTCGACATAATTGTGGATGAATCTATGCAAAAATTTTGCTTTCCCTTGCAAACTTTGGAGTTGTGGAATGCTAGAAAGAGTAGGAAAATCTAGAATTTCCTCTACCTTAAGGGGGTCAACATGAATTCCTACTACTGAAATTATGAAACCTAAAATCCGACCCAATTGTACACAAAAAAAAACCTTTGTGCAGATTTAAGAGAATATTGTAATGCCTACACCTAATGAAAATTGCTTTTAAGTGCAATGGGTGATGTTTCCTTTTCATTTCATGAGCGAGTAAGTCATCCAAAGAAGGCTAAAACATATGCTTAATAACATGGAATGGATAAGATATTGCTCATTGAAAAGTTGCGCCAACATTTTTCAGGCCAAATGGGAGTTTGTGATAAGAAAAAGTCCCCCATAAGCATATAAATACGGTTTTGTACTGATCGTCAAGGAGTATGTTTATTTGATTGTAGCTGAAAAATCCATCCATGAATGAAAAAATTTAATTCCCATCACAGTCATCAACAACCTGGTCGATATATAGAGTTGGATAATTGTCCTTGGGACAAGCTTTATTGATATCTATGTAATCAACACATACTTGAATAGTTCCTTTTTTTTATTAACACGTACAATGTTTGATACCCAATGAGTTAAAGGAATGGGGTGAATGAATTTTTCTTTCAACAGTTTTTCCACCTTAGTTTTGATAGCGGCAACTTTTCATGGATGTATAGGATGTAATCATTGTCTAACAGGCTTAGCATCTGGATAAATTTTTATCTCATGTACAACTATGCTAGGGTCGATTCTTGGCATTTCTTCATATGACCAGGAAAATATGTCATGAAATCCCTTAAATAAGGCTTTATAACTCTGAATCTCTTCTAAAGAACAAGAAGATCCTATATGAATATTTTTAATTATTCATGGTTTCACTGAGATGTTGTTGGGTGCCTATAATACTAGTGATTACCCCATTAATATTGTAGTTGCATCCCTTATTAATATTGTTGTGCCCCTATTATCCCCATATTGTTAATTACTGTGCCCCATAAAATCCCTCTATTAATATTTTGTGGCTTTATATTATTATTGTTAGGTCAACAGGGTTATCTTGATCCTTAGACTCCTATATATAAAAGGAGTTTTGTCATTTGAATCATCAGAAAATGGGTCAATATATGTATGTAAGGGGTCCCCCCCCTCAAGAGGCTGAATTCTAAGGCATTTATCTATCTTTTCTTGAGCTAGTTTCATAACATTTGGTATCAGAGCTTTGGATTCTAGGGTTTCGCTGCTCCAAACAAGTCATTGTGGCATTTTCGCTATAACGTTTTTTCTGCGACATTTCAAAAGCTAAAAAACAAACCCATTTGAGAAGAAATCATGCTAAATCTCGGGCCCACATTTCAGAGCTTTTCACACTATATTTGCAGAGATATGATCTGAGGAAGTTGGTCTTGTTGTAGACTCCTGAATTACATTCCAAACAGGAGACCTGAGGAAAATCATCATAACCTTCTCTCTGAGAATCGGATTGAAATTTTGTAAGAAGGTATAGAAAGAGGACGGACTGTAGTTTCTTTTATATATTTTTCAGAGGCAAAGTTTGAAACAGTGACTCGTGGCATGTCGTACAAGTTCACTCTACTGAACTAGTGTATAATCAGGTCACTATGGGAGATTTTGCATAACGCTTCCTGGAGAATCCAATTTGGATCATACTGGTGGCACTGGAAAGAGGACATAGAGGGCTACTAAAGATTGTAATTCTAGAACTAGATGATCCAAAAATATAGAGATACATCAGAGGCAATATCGAGCTCCTACAAAGTGAAAAAAGGTGTGTAGATTCTTTTAAATTTTTGCTTAAGATTGGTTTGAAAAATTATTTTGAAGGAATTTAAAGGGCATAGTAGAGCATTATTATCAGTAACTGATGCCCCAAGGAAAGAAAATGGAAACACCTAGTAATCAACTTGAAAGCTCTAGCATGACTCATGAAGAAGAGGAAGAAATGCGACATGATATATCAAAATTACAGGAACAAGTGCAACAAATGTCGCGCTCACAAAAGATAAGAGAAGCTAAGATAAATGGTGTTAAATCTAAGATAAAGGGCATGGAAGCTAATATGGATGATTTGAAGATAGATTTGAAGAGAGACATGGCAGATTTGAAGACAGACTTGAAGACAGACATGGCAGATTTGAAGACAGATTTGACAAATTTTCTACATGAAATACTTACTAATGGTGAAAAGTTTGTAAAGGAAACTCATGATGTGAACAAAAGAAATGTTAATCATGATTTCATAGACTCTAATATGGGATTTAAGACCCACCATATTCCAAAAATCGATATGAGGAAGTTTGAAGGCAAGGATCCCAAAACATGGATATTACAGATGGAGCAATTTTTCGATCTCAATAATGTGCAAAACACACAAAAGGTACGTATTGCAACTTTATATTTGGAACCAAATCAGTTTGTATGGTATCAATGGCTTTACTCTTGTAAACAATTTATCATTAAGGAATGGAGAATCCCCACATCCATAAAGCATCTACGAGGATTTTTCGGGTTGACTCGGTATTATCACAAGTTTGTTAATAATTATGTGAGAATAACAACACCTCTAACAACACTATGGAAGAAAGATTCATTTTCATGGACTCGAGAAGCAACAAAGGCCTTCAAACATCTTAAAGAGGCAATGTGCCAAGCACCTGTCTTAGTTACACCGGACTTCACAAAAACCTTTATTGTGGAATGTGATGCTTTAGGAAATGGAATTGGTGCTATTTTAATGCAAGATGAAAGACCCGTTGCTTTTGAAAGTCGTCCAATCAAGGGAAAGCTTTTACACGAGGCTATTTATGAGAAGGAAGTGTTGGAATACTCCATGCACTTAAGAAATGGTGACCCTACCTAATGGGGAGACACTTCAAGGTAAAAACGGATCATGATAGCCTTAAATACTTTTTAGAACAAAGATTATCCTCTGAAGAGCAACAAAAGTGGGTCACAAAGATGTTGGGTTAGGACTTTGAAATCATCTACAAAAAAGGGAAGCAAAATGTGGTGGCAGATGCACTCTCAAGAAAGGATGAGGATGTGGAAGCATTGTTGTGTGCCATTTCTATTATCCACCAGATTGGATAAATGAAGCAAGGGAGGAATGGAAGAATGATGAAGAAGTGTGGGCACTTATTCGAAAATTACAACAAGATTCCAGTAAGTCTGATACATTTAGCTGGAAAAATGATTCGTTATGGTACAAGGATCGCTTATACCTTTGTAAGAATTCCCAGCTAAAACAAAATATTCTTATCGAATTGCACACTTCTCCCTTAGGAGGGCACTCAAGATTTTTAAAAACTCACCACAGGGTTAAGAAGGAATTTTTTTGGGATGGCCTTAAATCAGATATTCAAAAGTTTGTGGCAGAATGTTTGGTTTGCCAACAAAATAAAGTTGAAACAATTAAGACACCGGGTCTATTACAACCTTTATCCATTCCAAGCCAACATTGGAAGGAGGTTTCAATGGATTTTATCACAAGTTTACCCAAGTCTGAGGGAAAGAGTGTCATCATGGTGGTAGTTGATAGACTTACCAAGTATGCACACTTTTGTGCATTATCACATCCATTTAAAGCCAGTAAAATTTCAACTGCATTTATGGAAACAATTCAAAAGCTACATGGAAACCCAAAGATTATTGTAAGTGACAAAGATCCCATTTTCACTGGAAATTGACAAAATTATTTTCTTGCCTTGGTACTCAGTTAGCTCATAGCTCATCTTATCATCCTCATTCTGATGGGCAAACTGAGATAGTAAACAAATGTTTGGAAGGATATCTTCGTTGCTTTGTATCTGATAAACAAACACAATGGGTCAAATGGTTGCCTCTGGCTGAATGGTGGTATAACACTTCCTTCCATACAGCAACAAAATGACCCCATTTATGGCACTTTATGGGTATCAACCACCATCCATCACATCATAGTTAAGAGAAAATTCTAAGGTTCAAGCAGTGGAACATCACATCGAACATCAACAACAAGTCCTCCAACTCTTAAAGGATAACCTCGTGTTGGCACAGAATAGAATGAAACAACAGGCAGATAAACATTGCAGTGAAAGAAGTTTTGATGTAGGTGATTGGGTATTCCTACGGCTACAACCATATAAGCAAATGTCCCTCAAGCAAGATAAGAAGGATAATAAATTATCACCAAAGTATTATGGTCCATACAAGGTGTTGCAAAA
>APFE030480616.1:40159-58192 GCA_000404065.3 Pinus taeda | reverse complement strand
AATAAATTCCTTGTTTGATGGGAGATGAAGCAAGTGAACCATCAAACATTGAGGAACAAAATGTGAGTCAATCAACTTGAAAATAGAGGTAGACCAAATGTAGAGCCCCCTAGAAGCCCCATATGATCCAATCACTCTAAGCTCATAATTCTTCCAAAATTTTGAAAAATTTTGGAGGGTCTCTTGTTCCCCCATATTTGTCTCATGGAGTAAGAGGATGGATCGATTATTTTTTGGGTACCCATTTCCTTATTTTTTTTTATAAAGTTTTTTCATTTTGGAGTTATCGATTTGTCTTCCTCCCTACTTTTCTCTGCAAATGATTTATTTCCTTTTCCTTATTCGCATCTGATTTTTGATCTGCAAATCTTGCTGGTAACCCTCACACTGAGTTTTGTGGGCCTTTGGGGAGTGGAATTATTATTCTTATGAATCTAAATTCTCCCCCTAAGTCCCCACAGAGGCTTCCTCTAAGGGAGCATCCCTTCTAGTGCTAGAAGAGAAGAGGGCTTAGTGGGGCTTGGGGCCTTCCCCATCATCATCTTAGTAGTTAGGATTTCCCATTCTTCTAGAAAATTTTTCAAGATATTGAAGCTATTGTTTGGATCTATTTATCTATTTTTATTATTAGCATAGGTTCCCTCTCTAGGCATTGGCCCTTACTTTTTGAGAGACATGGGCCCTTTCCTTTTCTGCCTTGTAGTCGCTTGAGGAGGAGCTTAATTGTTCATCCTTGTGAGGTCTCTTCTCCTATTCTATTACTGTCATTATTATCCATCATTACTCTACTTTAGCTTCTCTTCTGAATTCTTATTACAATCATGTGAAATGGTTATATTCATGGAAAAACTTGCATTTAAATGGAATTTGATTTTAATCAAATTCCTATAGATGACATCAATTGTCTAGGTTTAGATTTATTATTGTTGGTAAACACTTGTCTCGCTTCACCTCCACACAGATCTTGGTGTAATTTTGCAACCCTTCTTGTAGCTCATCTCTGTCAATTTATTTTCTAAGAGCATTTCCTATACTCCAAAACGTTTCCTCATTCCAACAATGTAGTAGGAAGAAGAGAAGTTTAACCCATACTGAGACTTATGTTGGAACATCAAATTTAGAATTAAAATTGGGACTCCATTGATCTAGATATAACCCTTGGCCCCCCCATGAAGTAGGGGTTATTCCTAAAGATGAGATCCCAATTTTCTTTTACTTCAAACAGGAAGGTGTAAATCCATTGTCAACAAAATGACATTGAAACCTTACTTTTAATCTTGGGTATCCAGTTCTCATCAATCCATGCCCTCATGGATCTCAAATAGGGTCATAAACCCATAAAATGACAAATAATTCTCCTATCTGCAAGCTTCAAGGTCATTGATAAAGATTAAGGTGTGAACCTCCACCTTTGGAATGTTGTTGATATTATTCACAAATTTTGAGGATTTAACCTTCTAGAAATGTGGCCCTCTAGCAACAAGGGAATTAAATTCCACTATGTCTGGAGGGGGTGGTGGGGGTGAGATGGGGTCCTCTTGAACCTTGACCCATTTCTGAAAAATAAAGGAAAGCAACAAAGGGTAACGAGCTGAGCAATGCACACTAAGTTTTGTTTGATTTTTCCATAATTATTTAAAAATAAAACTTATTGTATAATGTTTAAAAAATGATTAATTATATATTAAAATATTCATTTTTAAATTTTTTTTAATGAGACCTTAACATTAAATTATATGCATTCTAATATTTTATACAATTTATATATAGATTTAAAAACTATTATTATCCTTCTCTCTCTCTCTCTCTCCTCCTCACTCTCTCTCTCTTACAATAGTTCATTATACCTTTCAATAATTCTCTTTTAATAAACTTAATATTATCTTTTATATATTGATGTGTAGTTTAATGGTTTTAATGAATTTATATTTTACGAATTTTCTCTCTCTACCCAACTTATTAATTTTTGTTTATAAATTTTATGAAAACTTTCCACCTCGCTCTCTCCTCTCCTCCTCTCTCTCTCCTCCTCTCCTCTCGCTCGCTCTCTCTCTCTCTCTCTCTCCTCTCTCTTCCTCTAAATAAATTTTAATGTATATTTCCAATATATATTGGAAATTTAATAATATATGAATTTTTAATATTATAAATCCTCTCGCTTCACTTATTTTTTTTTTTTTTTTAATTTAAATTAAAAGGTTGTTACGTAAGGAATTATCAAAGGAATTCTGGATATTATTTGATTTTGTTTTTTTAAATAATAGTTATATTAAATTTAGAAAATAAGCACTCCCATTTATAAAGACACTTGTTTAAATACAACCCTCCTCTCGCTCCGTAATAATTAATTTTTTAGTGAACATTTTAAATAAAATTAATTGAATCTCAAAAACACTTTATCATCTCAATCTTCTAACTTTCATTTAGTATTAACGTTTCTTTTGAAATAACATCAATCTAATCATTAAATTCATGATAAATATGCTCAATGAAGACAGACACTTACAATTCTCATATGTGTAACTTTCAAGCTAATAAGACTAATACTTTAACTATAGTGATCCAATGAATCAATCTATTATTGTTTTAGAGTGCTCAACACTTTTAAAGACCAATGCCTTTTATTTTTCTCAAAATAAAAGGAGTTTCAAAGAGCTACTAATTCATTTCTACAACTCTCATATTTGAAGCTACCAAGATAATAAGACTAATATTTTAACTGTGGTGATCCAATGAATCAATCTATTATAACTTTAGAACCCTTAGCACCTTTAAATAGTAATGTCTTTTATTTTTCTCAAAATAAAAGGAATTTCAAAGAGCTACTAATTCATCTCGGGTATTGGTTCCTCAACTTTTTGCTAGCTTTACCAAATAATAATGATGTGTAGGTTTATTAACTTCCTGTTAGCTTTATCAAATAATAGTGATGTGTATTTAAATGGAACATAATACAAACTCCACAAAGACCTGGAACCATTGACATTCTCTATTGCAAAACTCCAAGGTAAATTATGTTTAAAATTGAGACCATGCTGAGACTTACCTATAAGGACTACCTTATCCTTCTTTATTTTAGCTTGAAATGCTCTATGAAAAGTATCCAAGATAAGTTGTGTTTAAAATTGGTACCATGTCAAGACTTAGCTATAGGGACTACATTATCCTTCTTTCTTTCAGCTCAAAATACTCTATAAAAAAATTCAAAAGTAAATTATGTTTAAAATTAGGACCATGTAGAGACTTAGCTATAGGGACCAAATTATCATTCTTTATTTTATTAAAAGTCAAGGAAATCATATGTGTGACCACACTTGGATTGCCCTTTTTACTTTTAAATAGCACCCAATCTTTATAAAGCCATAATTATCAAGAACATAAGAGGTTAGCCTAATAAAAGATATAACCATCCTATCTTGTATCCACTGCCTCATATTTTGAGGATGCCCCATAATTCTGGAAACCATTTCAAAGTTTAAAGAACCTCTTGACACACTTGCAAAATGAAAAGATTAAGTAAAAAATAATTCATTAATTCTTTGGGAAACATTTGTTTAATCCTCTTTATCCAAACCTTTTTTTTCCTTTTTTTATTTCTTTCATCCTATGTCAAAACATTGTTTGTCATTACTATCCACACTAAAAAATTATGCTTTTTTTACTTTTCCATTTCCAAAAAAATCAACCACAATCATTTACACTCACCTTCCTCATCAAAATAAAAAGCAACTCCATACCCCGGTTTTGCAATTAGAATACTTATAACCTTATTCGATTACTAAACTAGTTGATCTTCCTCTTCATTCAAAATTATTGCATAATAGAAAACATTTTGAGTATAAATAATTCATTCTTACATGAGGCCTTCGTATAGACCAATATTGTCTTCTAAGAATAAGGTTGGAAACCATTCTACTTGATAATCATATTTCCTTACATGTACAAACTTGATAGGTCCATAATCACTTAAATGATTTGTTAATTCTAAGAGAAAAAAAAAAACTTGGATTATAATATTTTCTTAAATGTACAAACTTGATAAGTCCACAGTGTACACCGACTCAAATGATTCTCAATTCTTAAAAAAAAATATTTACCAAATACCTATTTTCCAAGCCATCCACCATTCCGAGACCGGCATGACAAAAATTGCACTCTTCCAAATAGCAATATTTTATTTATAAATTTATATAATTTTTTAACTTTAAACCATTAGCAATCATGTAAAAAGGAAACAATATTTAAAACAGGTTAAATGTTAGGACATAGTCAACAAAACCCATTCCACAAGAAGACGACTTTAAAGGCATTGGTATTGACAGTTCTATTTGCTTTTTAAAATATTAACATTCAGACAATATCTCAGGTCAGTGTTCTTTCATATTTTCTTTTCTCTAATAGATCTAGCCTATGCCAAAATAAACTATGAATAGACTTCAGATAACCTACGAACATACTTCAGATATTAATCGACACAAATATAGTCAATACAAACAGTTCTAATAGACATCCCTGATGGAAAGACGGAGGAGGCAAAGCATGAATTCACACATCAAACATGAGCTACTGCTCTTCTATTGATCACACAAAACATTTTGCTTACAATGAACCTGGTGAAGGGTATTTATCCTTTTTCAACTAGCTACTTGTCTTGACATACAACCACATGCAACCACACACCAAAAGTCATCTATCACTTAACTTGAATTGACTTAACACTCAAACACTCAACCACTCAATCACTCAGTTAACTGAGTCTCTATGTTTAGCCAACTCCACATTCAGGAGAAATTATCTTATTTTAACACTCCCCCTTAATTATGACTGCTAAACTAGAACATGACTCATGACCACTCAAACATGCCTGTTGGTCTATGTCTCAGCTAGGCTTACAACACCCAAGTTTCTTCTATGAAACCCAAAAAAGTCTTATGCTAATGACTTAGTAAATATATTAGCCAATTGATTACTAGATTTGGAAGGCTTCAAGTGAACTTCTCCATTTCTCACAAGTTCTCTAATAAAGTGATATCTAGTATTAATCTGCTTGCTCTTTTGATGAACACACTATTCTTGGATAGTGAAATCATTGAGGTGTTGTCACAATATATTACTGTTGATCCTTGTTGTTTCTGCTTGAGTCCATCAAATACTCTTCTTAACCACATTGCTTGACACATTGTTGATGTTTTTGCTACATATTTTGCTTCTACTGACAGAAGTGTCACAATGGGTTGCTTCTTAGATGCCCATGAAATCACACCTAAATCAAGATGGATCACAAAACTAGAAGTGGTTCTTCCTATCATCCAAGCTGCCTGCAAAATCATTATCTGTGTACCCAATCAAATCCTTTTTTTCTATGCTTGCATACATTATTCCACAATCTCTAGTTCATGTTATGTATCTCAAAATTATTTTTCTTGCACTCCAATGTGTGCCTTTTGGAGTCTTCATAAATTTGGAAATCAAACTCACTCCTTGCATGATATCCGGTCTTGTAGTTGTGACATGCATGAGGCTGCCAACCAAACTTTTGAATAGAGTTGGATTGAATATTATCACATACATCAACTTTCTTAAACTTTGATACCTGGTCATTGCAACGGTGTAAGGGACTGTATTGCATTTAATCATCTGGAATCATTTCAATAAAAATATAGGCATATTTTAATTTTCACAAATAATATTTATTTTATTTATTTATTATTTATTTATTATATTTTTATTTTGCAGATTTCTCAACTTCTATGCTAAGAGAATATTTCACGAGACCAATATCTGTTATCTCTAATTATTTCATCATGACTACTTTAAATTCATTTATCTCAAAATAACTTGTAAAAATCATGTCATCAACATATAAGAAAATAATCAAAATCTGTCCATGCTCATTTACCTTTGTGTATAAGGTAGGTTCAATGTTGCTTCTGCAAAATCCATTCTTAATCATGTACCTGTCGACTCTATTATACCAAACTCTAGGTGCTTGCTTCAGTCCATAGAGCGCTTTCTTCAACCTATAAAATTTCTCTTCATTACTCTCAACTTCATATCCTGAAGGCTACTGCACATAAATTTCTTCTTCTAGAATTCCATCCAAGAAGGTTGATTTCACATCCATCTGGTATACTTTCCACTTTTCTTGAGCTGCTGTGGCTAGAATTTCTCTTACAGTATCCAATTTGGCTATTGAATCAAACGTTTCTCAAAAATATATTCTTAGTTGTTGCGAGAATCCTTTTTCTACAAGTCTATCTTTAAATGTATCAATTTCACCTTTCTCATTAAACTTTTTCTTGTACACCCACTTCACACCAATGAGATTTTTGTCCTTTGGCAAATCAACCAAATCCCATGTATCATTCTTTTCAATAGTTTCAATTTCTTCATCCATGGCTTGCACCCAATTTTCATCTCTGATTGCTTCTTCAAACAAAGAAGGTTGGAATGACAACAATGCAACATTTGAACTAATATCCAAATCATCATAAATATCTTTCAAACTTCTCATCTTTCTCTGACCATTTCTTGATTCATCACCTGATTGACTATTGGTAGAACCTCAATTTGCTGATATGCTTGAAGATCCATGCTGCTTTAAAAATCTTGGAGTCCTTGTTGGTGTGTCTCTATTTGGTGTCTTCACTTGTGATTCTTTCTGCACTTTTTCTACTACATCATCTTCTTCCATCAATGGCACTTGTGCATCACCTGTTTTGTCTACAGTTACATTCCATGACTCTTGTTCTTTGGACACAACATCTTTGCTAATTATGGTCTTCTTTGTGATAGTGTTATACAATTTGTAAGCTTTTGATTGCTCACTATAACCAGTGAATATGCATTTTTCACTTTTATCATCCAATTTTCTGCCTCACTCCTTAGGCATATGTGCAAAAACTACACATCGGAATACTTTGAGATGATATATGCTGCAATACGTACCTAACCATGCTTGTTCCAGTACTCTGTTCATCGCAATCTTTGTATGAGACCTATTGATCACATAAATATGCACATGCATCTGCTTCTGCCTAATACTCGTTAGACAAGTTTCTGCCTTTCAACATGCTTCTTACCATGTTCATAATTGTCCTATTCTTTCTCTTTGCTACACCATTCTGCTGTGGTGTGTACTTGGTTGTAAACTTTCTTCTGATTCCATGTTGTTTGTTGTAATCATGGAATGCCTTTGAGTCATATTATCCACCATGATCTGACCTCGATTCCTAGATTTGTTGATCACTTTGGTTCTCTGCTAAGGATTTGAATTCTTTGAACTTTTCAAAATTTTCCGACTTCTGCTTCAAGAAGTAAACCCAAGTCTTTCTGCTATAGTCATCAATGAAAGTAAGGAAGTAACAACTTCCACCAATCGAATGTGTCCTCATAGGACCACACAAGTTTGTATGCACTAGCACAAGAGGTTTCTTTGATTCGTATGTAACTCCCTTTGGAAAAATTTCACAGTGTTGTTTTCCCAAGATGCAACACTCACAAGTACTAGTAGGTTCTTTTATGGGAGGTAACCCTCTGACCATCTGTTTCTATTTCTTAAACCAGAAAAGTGCAAGTGTCCAAATCGAATTTGTCATAACCAATAATCATCAGAACATGCAATTGTAAAAGAGCTCACTTGACCACCATAATTCATAATTAGAGGAAAGAGTCTATTCCTCATCATCTGCACCTTTTCTATAAGATCCTTACTTGGGGGCTTGTCATATATAACACAATTTTGACCTTGAAAGATAACTTTGTATCCATTCTGTGTCAATTGACCAACACTAAAAAAATTAAGTTTGAGACTAAGAACATAATATACCTCTGAAATTGTCTTCGGCTCCCCTTGGTCAAAATGTTGACCACTCCTTTGCCATCTACTACCATAGTTTTCTCAGTCCCCAAACTTACCGTTTTTTTCACAGATTGACCAGAGTTTCAACCAAATCCTTTTTGCCTGTCATGTGGTTACTGCAACCACTTTCTAACAGCCATAGACTAGAAGAAGGTTCATGCATGGTATGGCAAGCTAGGAACATGGAGTTAGTACTCTCTGTAGTGACATTAGCTCTTTGGTTCCCTTGATCAGCTATTTTCTTCCTGCAATCATGAGCATAGTGACCAAGTTTATTGCAATAATAACATCTCACATTTGATTTGTGAACTCTTTGATGATTGTTCAAGCTTCTGTAGTTGCTTCCACTTTCATGTTCATGCTCTTCTCAGCCATCTCTCTGACCACCATATCTTCTGCTTCATCCTCTACCTCTCATTCTATTTCTACCTTGACCTTTGTCCCTTGAAATAGAAGCCTAACTTTTGAAAGCAGACTCTAAAGGGGAATCCTTATTTATGTCTATCCTTACCTCATGCGATAGAAGTTATCCCATCAACTCATCAACTGTCAATGATGCCAAATCTTTGGCTTCTTCTATGGCTGCTACCACAACATCAAATTTGGTAGACAAAGATCTAAGGATCTTCTCAGCCACTGTTTGTTCTTTAATCTCTTCACCATAAATCTTTAACTGATTTGCGACAATTATGACCTGATTCATGAAATAATCAATGTCATTTGGCTCCTTATTCTACAGACTTTCAAAATCTCTCCTAGTATTATACAACTTAACAATATTGACTTTGCTCATACCTGTATAGTTTGTCGCCAAAAAATCTGTCATATCACCATTTACCACTCTTGGTATTTGTGATGCTTGGGTTATGGCCTAGGCCAACCCCTCCTTCTAGACTTGGTATAAATATATTAAAAACAATGTTTTATTCCATGTACACTACTTTTCCCTGAGCTAAAAGCATGTACACGTAGGTTAGTCAATACCCAACCCGTGTATATGTATTAAAACACTTAAAAAAATTAAATTTCCTTAATTATGGGCAGAGTTCATGGGTTTTACTTGTTGATTACCTCCTATTTCCCATGGCCCAACTATTTCCCATCTAAAAAACTAATTTGGAGAACTATAAGTAGATTTCTATGGGGAAGGCCTTAAGGGAGGAGGAGAGATAGAGTTATTATACTGAGATTATACTGAGATTATCCCTATGCTTCATGCACTTCCCCAAGCTTCTGGAAACCCTTGTTTCCTTGATTATAGATATACTTCCTTTCGCTTGAGATATCATGGTGTTGGTTATCGAAGAATATTATTGAAGGTTTGGATAGGATGAATCTGGAGGACAGTTCTGCTTGGAGCTAGAAGAAGAAGATTGAGGTGAATTCTCTCCATGTTATTTATAGCTTACTGCAATGAAAGAAATGTTGTCTTGTTTCTGAAATTAACTATGCTTATGCATCAAATTATGTTTTAATTCATATACAAATGATGTTTTGATGTATGATCAATCATTTGTTTATATGATATAAATTAAATTTCGTGAATATGCTTTACTTCTATACTTCTACGTATGTTCGAATTGAATGATTTTTAGGTTTGAAGAACATCGAGAGTTGTAGAGGGTTTGAACCCTGCGGGACCTACGCGAACGAAGGAAATCTGGGTACAGTCACTCTTACATAGTTTGATTATATAAGCATTTTGTCTTATCTGTATGAGTGTTTCTTGTTGTATTTTGCTTCTTCTCTGTTGGGGTTCTAACCCAAAGCCCTACGGTGCTTCCACCCAAAACACAATTGGCGACTCCACTGCGGATAACAATCTTGTTATTCCTAGTTTGGGTTGTTCATTACCAATCAGGGCTTAGTCTTTGGTTTGCTTGCTTTTATAGTCTTATTTGGTCTACTAGAGTCTTAGTCTTTAAGTCTGATCTTTTGGATCAAACTTTGTTTTTTATTTTTTCTTGCAAAGCTTTGTATACACTTTTTACTTTGTTTACAGTAGTGTATACATGCTTGTTTTTGTAAAGTGAACCCATGTATACACGAGTTTCCTTTGTCAAAAGTGCATGTGCGTACTTCTGTGTTTGGACACAGTCACACATACAAATTTTTGCATTGTTTTTTCAAATCTCTCTACCCAAATAGATTTGTTTCCTAGTCTTTTCAGTCTCTGTGTGGTCAATTTCTGTCTAAATAATTTAATTATTCTGCAAGCTTATTGTTTCGAAGTCTCTTCCTCATTGAAAAGATTTAGCCTAGGTTTTCTTTTTAGTGAGTTTGTAATTGGTGTTTTGGCACACAAGACTTCGTTCAAAAGTTCTTGATTGTTTTGGTTCTCCAGAACATGAGATTGTTTTCAATTTTAGTGTCAAGCTCGGATTTTGAATATACTTGCTTTGCTTTCCTTTGTTTTGTGGCCTAGTAGCTTTTCTTGATTTTTGAATATATTTTTGATGAATTTGAAAGTATTTCTTTCCTAGCTTCTTGGTTAGTTTGTCAAACTCTTTGCTTCTGTTTGGATCATCTTGCACAAGTTGAAGTCTTTTTGTTTAAGTTTTAGTTCATTTTCAAGTTTGTAACTTGCAAAGCCTCCTCGTGCTCTTTTTTCGATCTTTGGGTTTTACTAGCATTTTGGGTGGTTTCAAAAAGTTTTTTTTGGTTGTTTCTTTAAAAATAAAAGATCTCAAAAACCTTTGTTTTTGTTTTTCTTTTGCCAAGTTTGTTTTTTGGTTTCTTTTTTTTGTTGAAAGTGAATTGCAATCTTTTTCAATTTTTCCTTCTTGTTTGGAGAGAATTTTGTGTTCAAAATTTGTATCCTCTTCAGTACTTGAGTTGGCTCACTGTTAGTCATAAACAATTGCGTTTTGTTTTTGAGTGATTTAGGATCTTGCATCTTCATTATATCTTGCATTAGGGTAGTTTTCATTGTTAAAGCATTCATAGTCTTTTAGTTTTTGGGTGTGTGAAGTGTGTTTCAAGAAAAGAAGAGAAAAAATACTTTTCTTTTTAGAAGTTTTGTAGAACCCATATAGAGATCTCTTTTCATCGAAGAAAAAATGATTGCATTCATGTAGTGAGGTTTTCATTGATTTATGTTGCGTCATACACACACCATTGGTTTCACTCCCATATATACCCTTAACTTAAAGAACATCAATTAAAATCAAGCGATTAATTAAAATAAACTAGAACTTTTGTATTGTCATTAGAATACATCAACAAGTTTAGGTTTATTAAGGTCTTGGATTAGGCGAGAGGAGAGTTAACTCTCGAAGGCCACTCAAAATTACAAAACATATAAGTTTGATTAATGAGAAAAATCCAATAGTGTTAGAAAGACTAGGAATGCTCTGTAACTTGGAGTAAAGCATGAGGGTGAGTGAAGATAAGGACTAGAGATACCCCCTCTCTTACTTGTCAGATCCCACCTCACGACTGTTCCACCCGGCTTCTGATACGAGTTGGTGACCATAGTTGCCTATCCTAGGGACCACACAGGTAGCTATGGAGGGGAATCCCATGGCACCTGTGGTTGACATTGTATCACATTCAGTAGTACTTCTGGAGGGCACCCTTGCGAAGCTTGGGCGCTTGCACCGAAAAAGGTTGTTGTCTGGACGTCAGCGTAACTACCTCTGATACCTTCACTAGTAGGCCTAGGGCATAATTACCCCAGTCTATTTTTAGAAGGCCCTTGTTATTAACTTTCTTATATTTTTGTGTCTGGTCCTAATCACCCGGAGTAGAAAGACTTGAGAGTTGTTTGATTGCTAATATATTTACGGATTTTTTTAGTATGTGTTCTTTGCTCCTAGTAATCCTATCTCTATAATTTTTTGAGTCTTTAAGTAGAACTTTTAAATAATTCAAAGTGGTTGACCAGCCATCTCGATGGTCTATTAGACTTCATGGGATATCACCTATGAGTCTTGAGCCTTCTCCTAGAAGGCGTAGGAGCGATTCTACTAGTGGTTTTCAACCAGTGGTAGCAGGTGCATGAGAGATTTATCCTCTACTTGAGGTCATTGATTCACAAGATAGACCAAGCACTAGTAGAGAGTTAGAGAGGAACATACCATTCTTTCTTGAGTACTATTTCAGTCGAAAGATAATATCGAAGTTGAAGAGCTTTCAGAGTCAGTTGTGGCTCTGAATTCTCCTCTTCCTCCAGATCATCTAGACATTCTATTGTACGTCGAAACTCCAACTCATAGGCCTTTGAGCCCAGGTTTACATACATTTATTCCTTCGATGACCATTGCTAGAAGCATGGAATCTATGACGAGTGTTGCGAGCATGTAGACTCCCATATCTATACAAGGAGGAGGAACTATTTCCATCCCTTCTATTACTCCCAGCACATCTATATTTGGGTCTACTTCCATTCCATCAATGAGTGTTATTTATTAGATTGCTACATCCAGTTTTGGATTTTTCCCTTATGGGATGTTGTCTCACGGTATTCCTTCAGTTCCCTTGAGCATGCCATCGACCGCCTCTACATCCATGATGAGTGGATTGGCTTCTTTTCAAGGTTTCCCATTTGGAAGTGGTCATATACCACATTCCAATTCGACAATAGGGTCAATGCCTTTTTCTTTTACAAGTCAAGGTAGTAACCCCTTCCAGAGTTGGACAAACCCTGTGGTTAGTGGCATAGGAGTTGGGAATCAATTTTTTGGCCAACAAGGGAATGTGTCATATTCTTCAGTTAATTCGTTTAAGAAATTCCCACCCTTTTCTAACACATGGAATCATTATCAGCGGCTACTAGCTCCTTTCAATACTTCATTAGGGGGTAACTTCACTAGTTGTGGACGATTTTCGGTAGGAGCTAGTCAAAATCTGAATTTTTCTTGACCACAAGCTCCACCTTTTGGTTCAGTAGGGTCTACGAGTTACTTCGGGCAACCTAGTGTTTCTCAAAATTCAAGCCATTCTTTTCAGACCTTTGGGCACCCCGCCCACTCTGGATTGAATTCCCAAGGTCAGCCACGACTTTGTTTTCTACTCATGTTGAACTTGCCAGACTTAACTAAATTGAAAAATGATTTGATTCGGTACAATATGGCTTGGCCTCTGGTCCCAACTAAAATTCCCTTGGATATCCCAAAATTTGAAGGAAAGAGTGGTGAAGATTTGGGAGACCATGTAACCACATTTCACTTATGGTACTCATCCAACTCCCTGATAGATGATTCGATCAGGTTGAGTTTATTTCAGTGCACCCTAACCTGAAATGCGGACAAATGGTATATAGAGTTGTCAGGGGGAACCTATACTTCTTTTTGTGATTTGGCTAATATCGTTTTGAACCATTTTTAGTTGCCTGTCTGATATTAAGCTGGAATTGAACTTCTGGCTAACTTTTAGCAAGACACCACAACTGACATTTCGGATCACATCCAAGAATGGAGGAGGAGGAAGAGGCTTATCAAAGCTGAAATCCCACTAAAGTTCCTTCTCGAATGGTTTCTCAAATCATTACAACCTGATATCTCAAAGGACGTGTCTATTTCTGGTGTTTATTCGAAAGAACAGGCTATTTTCTGAGCCCAGCAATTGGAACTAATATATTCTTAGTCTAGGACTCTTCAGAAAATTCTACCTGATGCTCCTAGATCTAAGGTCAATTTAGCTAAAGCGCAACTAGGCCCCCACGTCGATGGAATAGTCGGATCGATTGATGTTAACACGGTGAACCTTTTGAACCAATTACAACTATTGTCTCTACAAACTACTTCTCCTAACCAGGCAGCACCATCTACACCTACACCTTCCCAACCTACCTCTATAAATGCCATCCAAACCTCTAACCCGAAAGGAAATCAAAAATCCGATGGGAAAAGGAAGGGACGAGGTAAGAAGAAGAACGAGGAAGGAAAAGGCAATGCAAACAAAACTAACAATGGTGCGGAAGAGGGTAGGAAAGAGTATAAGAAAAAGGTAAAATTTCCATGCAAGTTATGCAATGGAGATCATCTAACTCACCTCTTCCCTAAGAAGCAAGATTCTTAGTGCTTATTAGTGCAGCAAGGGTCCTCTAGCTCCCAATCTATTCTGACTAATCCTTTTCCCCAAGCTCAACAATTACTTTTTGGTGCGAATTCAAACGCTGGTACCTCCACAGGGGGTGACCAGGAAGGGGAAAATTCCTCAAATGTTTATATGATGAACTATCATATCGATGGCGCTATGCGAGCACGTGATTATGGTGAATTGGAAATATCTAAGGCTAAATCTGTTCCTGGATCCACTGAGCCACTTCATATTGAGCGACCCTCTGTTGAGTCTATACCTCAGACACCGAAAGGTTCCACAAAGAACTTGACTATCAACCCTAATGCTAGGGTAGTGCAAAACTACTTGATTGTAGAAGATCTAGCTCAAAGTCCTTGTGCTATGTCTACATTGGAGGTACTCTAGTCGTGCCTTGCTCAGAGAAGTGCTTTGCTTTCAGCAATTGGTGTAGTAGATCCAAATAATTCTTTAGTGCTCACTTTTGATATGTTGAATGTGAGAAAGGGACTTCCTCACCTTATGGCTTTCCAAATAAAGTCTAAAAACCAAAAAACCAATATTTTTCGGACTGTTATAGATGAGGGAGCTTCCACATGTGTGATGTATATGTCATGTTGGAAGGCCATTGGATCACCTTCAACTGTTCCTTCACTAACTCTTATGACAACATTTGATGGACATTCTCATAGGCTGCACAAAATTGTCCCAGCCTTTCTTATCTGTGTTGGGGGAAGGTAGTAAATATTGAGGTAGAAATCATTGATGCGAACCTAGATTAGAACCTCCTCTTTGGCAGGAATTGGATTTACAAGATGGATGCCATTATTTCATCATTATTCTGCATCCTATATTTTTCTCATGAGGGGAGGATTGTCAGAATTGATTAGTTAGATTATTCTCTAGGTGACTCCCACGCAACTTCAGATTCTACCATTCCATTGGTGGACAATCCTCATCAACCTATTGAGAATTTAGGAGTTGGGATGTACTCTTCATTAATGGGTATTTTTGACCTCCCTCCTCCTACAACTAAAATTAATGCAATTTCTTCCTCTAAGGGACCTTCTCGGAAATATTTCTTTCGAGCTCATTATTTTTCGAACCCTTGGCCCTTACCTTCGTTTACCACCACATTAGATGGAGGGCAGGTAGGTGGAATGGAATTTCCCATGTCTGCAGTGGAACTTAGTTATCAATCTATTGTTAACTCTGCACACAACCACCCCACTACTTTTTCACAAGAGGAGTTAGATGGCGATGTGGCTCCAACTTGGGCCCTCGATTCTACTTCAGTTCTAGATTGCTTGGATACAGTCTTACCATTTGAAGAGCCAATTTTGGAGGCAATGATGGGTGTGAATCGACCATGGGAAGATTTACATCATCGTTCATATTTTCTCCCTCCAGTGCATGAAGTTGAATCCAGTTTTTCCAATCTATATACTAGTGATGTTTGTATAGTTCCAAACCCTTTGGATCTAACACAATTTTCTGTTGAAGGTAACATGTCAGTTATCTCACGAACTGTGCTTGTAAACATCTCTAAGGATCCTAACATAATAGAAAATGTCTTTATCAGAGATGATTGTTCCTCTGAAGAAATTCAAATCTACAACAATCTCTTTAAAGAGTTTCGAGATGTGTTTGCTTGTTCTTATGAGGAAATGCCTAGAATTGATCCATCTATAGTCCAGCATGACATCAAGACATACGAAAATGCCAAACGATTCGTCAAAAACTTCAACTAGTCAATCCTCGGAAAGTAGGAACTATTAAAGCTGAATTTCAAAAGCTGCTTAAGGTGGGTTTCATATACCCCGTTCCTCTAATTGAGTGGTGTTGGGTAGCGGAGGCCCCGCGTAATGGTTTTGGGACCCAAAATCCACAATTTTGGGAAAAAGTATGGTAAAGACTCAGTGAAGTGCGCGGAGTGCGAATTGTAATGAGTCAAGTCAAAAGGTTGTCTGCCCAAGAATAATGTAAAATAATACGAAGTGAGTCGGCCTACCCATGGTCCGCGGACAATGGGAATGTATAAATAGAGCAAGGCTCTATGGCTAGAAGTCAGTTTTTGGAGAAGTTTTTGGTTTGGATCTTGGTGTTATGGGTTTGTGAAGACAATATTATCTGCGTCTGTAAGTCTGAGTCAAGGGTGTTGGTAGATATATAGAGGCTCTGTAGCTGTGTGCGCAGAGGCCTAGTAGAGTCCACAGTTGTGTACGTGGACCCCTGCAGCTAAGTGCGTATGGCAGATCTGGTTGTATTGACAAAAGATTTTAATAAAGATAAGTGGTTTATGAAGTATCGTAGATCTATTGTGTTCTGGTTTATGCATCTGTTATATGAGTTTATATCTTTTAATAATTGCGCGCACTGGGTTTTATTGTTAAATGTTTGCTTAAATACTGTAACAAGAGGATCAAATCTATAATAATTTCATTAATAAAAAAGTACACCCACTCAGATCTTTGTGGAAGCTCGATAATAGTCCAGAGTGGCACGAGGCCACAGAACAGTTCGCGACCCCTCCAAACCACATCAAGATATCCCAAGGGTGTGGAAACCTGGTTCCAGCACCCTCCCCTGCTACCTCGAGTGAGACCTTTGTCTATACTCCACGGGTGGTTGCCGAAAGGGCAGGTAGCTGCGGGATTTGTTTGGTTAATAACTCTTCCGAACCTGGGTCAAGGCCCAATAAGCCAACAAATAGTTGCATTGCCGGGACCAGGATTTGCCTAAGGGATGTCTGATGTCTGAACATTGGAACCCTACAAAGAAAGAACTTGAATATTGGTTGGATCAGAAGTTGCACGAGTTCGTGGTACAGGAAAATAAAAACCTGAAAATATCGGAGGAGAGGTGGCTGGATCGCTACATATACACGAAAATCCATGAGATCATTTTTGCGTCCTTCTCGACAGAGCTGTATGAGTTAATCGCGAGGGTAGCTGATAGTGTGGGAAGGTGTATACTTGATCACCCAATAGTGTGGACTCTAGAGCTGGTGTGTAGGCTAGAAGCATTTAAAGATAAGACTGCGAGGGAGCTAGATCATTGGCTGGATTAGGTAATAGGAGTTATCATCACTGAGTTCGCAATAAACACCACTGTAAGTTACAGTGAAGTGGAAAGGCGTTTTCTCCAAGGACCACGGGGTAAGTACATGAAATCGTTGAATACTTGGATTAAAATGTTGTTATGTGAGAAACAGGTTATGTGAATCCATTGATGTCTGGGGTAACGCGAAGCAGAAGAGGCTATCAAGGGATCGAAGGATTAGAAAACAACTCCCTGATTTCACGGTCACGAGAAAGCGAAGAGGAGCTCGCTGGGTTCTCTCTGAGAAGCGCGATCCAGTTGATAAACCAACGCATTCCACTATTACCACATCCACCCACACCATCGCCCCCTTCACCTACATCAACCACATCTCCACCTACCCCACCTCCACCTCCTCTAAGGGTTGGAATTGTGAATGCGATCAAGTTTCCTGTATTTAGGGGCATAGGAAATGAGGCGCCAGATCAGTTCTGGTTCGTGGCAAAGGCAGTATGGGAAGACCAAGGAATTATGGATGATAACATTAAAAAGGGTACTTTGGTGAGTGTGCTGCAGGATCGCACACTAACATGGTATATAAAGCACTCTAGCGATCATCCAAATGCTGGAATAGTGGAAATCCAGGATGCATTGAACAAAGAATTTAGCCAACCAAAATTGGAGATGCAGTTGATCATTGGGTTCAAAGAAATTGTGATGCTACCAGGTGAAACTCCATGGGATTTGGATCAGAGATTGAATAATACGATCCGTGAGGCTAACATGACGCTGACAAATGTGCAACATTGTACGTGGTTTGTGGCATTGTTGACACCACATCTTATGACGGCGCTATCACAGTAAAAGATCTGAACCCAAGCTGAAGCATTCGAGATAGCGATGAGGTTGCATGAAACTCCAATACAGAATCCGAGGTTGGGAGTTCAACAAATCCACGTGCAACTACAAAACCTATGCTTAGAAATGCAAAGTTTGAAACAAGATAAGGCACCCCGTTTAGAAGCGTGCATAGAGGTATGGTGTATAAAATGTAAAGGCCAGGGTCATGATAAGGAGCACTATTCGATATTCCCAAACTATCAGGAAAG
>APFE030480616.1:14661-37177 GCA_000404065.3 Pinus taeda | reverse complement strand
AAGTTCCCCCAATTGGCCACAGACAAATTACTACCACGGAAGTGGCTACTAGGTGTGGAAAAGGCGACCTTACTTCAATTGAGGTGGATACCCCACTATCACCATGCGGCCATCACCATCTTTATGATCCGACAGTTACTCTATCTGATACATGATGGGTATCTCTAGTTGGAAGAGCTAATTCTGATCATAGCTGATTTAGTACACTGGATTACTCACTTTCCGATCAAAGGGAACAACCCCATAGACATAGCTGAAACAAGTAGCGATGTGGGTCTTGTAGAAACAATGAAGGCTAAATATAAGCTGGGAAAAGGAAAGCATGGGTATGTAATAGTGAGCATCAATGACTGAGGGGTGCGAGTCACCACCCTGCTACTAGCCAGTAAACTCATGAGGAAATTCCATGCAGATGAGGTGCCATTCCCTGTTATTGCACTTGCGGAGCAGTGTGTGGAAGGAGTCCAGTTCAATTGGGTGCAGTTCTTATGCAACAAATTTCTGACAAATTGTAAGGAAGCACAGCAGAAAGGTAAGACTTTCCGTTATGCATGGTTGCTACTATCAACCCTTCTAGTTGC
Source organism: Pinus taeda (assembly GCA_000404065.3). Lineage (NCBI taxonomy): Eukaryota > Viridiplantae > Streptophyta > Pinopsida > Pinales > Pinaceae > Pinus > Pinus taeda. The sequence continues at coordinate 36,596 of APFE030480616.1, read as the reverse complement.
AGGATAATTTCTGCAAGGTAGCCAGTTTCCCAGCATTGAGCATAACCTACCTAAAGCAGTACAATTTATCTCACTTTGGGCTACAAAGGATGCCACGAGGGTTCGAGAGATCAAGGTATTCTAGATATTCATGGAAGCGAGTATCCGGACATGGATCACTCATAGACCACGGATGTCCCCAATGATCTACAACAATTTTCAAAGCACGACCGAGTTCAAAGAAGACATTCACAACCTCTATATCCGGGCGCAGAAGGATCCAAAGCGAATATGGGTCAAGCTCCCATTCATTGCAACAGACAATGCAATTTACGAAGTATTGGTAGCATGGCCTCCAGAATGGTGCACCTCAAACAGGGCCACATTAGACAGGATGGTAGCACAATAGTGAAATAAGGAAATCAGCAGTGACTCACTAAACTAGCGAAAAGGACACGTCAGGAACAAAAGTCTATTTCGCTGTAGGAGGAGACCTAGTAAGTAATTGCCGAAGAAACCTTGGAGGATCAAGAAATATCCTAGGAACAAGATAGGCAGAAGGAATCAGAGACATAGGAATGTACTGACTTTACCACAACATCGACCCAAGGAAAAAGGCCGCATAGCAAAGAATCATCGCATGCATGCAAGAAGTCCAAAATATCTAAGACTTTGGCGAAAGAATTTCTTGATAGCAACAAACCAGCATGCAATGTTACTACCAGTGCATTGGACGAGCTGATGACAGAGTAGACAACTGTGTTAGGGAAGCTCAGAGCATAGTTGTAGGAATTACAGGTGTGACCCTTGGGAGGGATGTTACCAAACCTAGCAGATGATACAGTCGCAACCAAGAAGATGGTGGGTAATCACACAATGAACACTTTAGTGTTGCTAGCAGGTGTTGTCTTAATCGAAGCTGAGGGTGACATGTGAAGTTGGGGGTTGAATTTGATCGCTCTACCTCGAGAAACCCTCTACCAACTGCAGGATGGTGTAACCACTGAGCTGTGTGCTAGGGAAGGCTGCGCACTCCAAATCTTAATGGAGCATAAGGCAAGTTTGGAGCAGATCAGCCTACAGCGTGATGACTTGGTTGCCCACAACCAAGAAGTGGAATAGGCCATGGCGGCAGCTTGCAGGAAGGTACCAGAGTTGGTTGTCCCAATGGAACTTCCAATAACAGACAAGATCCATTACATGGCCATCAGATTCTATACAGCCCAAGAAGAGGCCATAAAGGCTCAGTGGGAATTAAGTTTGAAAATCGCGAAGCTACGACTAAAGGCACAACCGCCCACACCCCAAGAACTTCGAGAGCAGTGCTGTGGCGAAATTCAAGCAGGGTTGGAAGTCATAAAGAGCGCGGTCCAAGATTGCTCGAGATTCTTGGATCAGTCCCTACTTACACTCACATCTCTACAGGATGACCCAACGCTACAGTAGGTAGAAATAGAAGCACGAGAGTTACAACAGGAATATGAAAAAGTTCAAGGGACAGTGCAAACAGTTGCCATCACACAAAAATTGGCCAGAATGAGGGAGGCCCAGGCTCTCAAGGCACAGGTTGATGTGGCTCGGCAAAAGGAAGTCGTGCTTAAAGAACGCATCCAGCCTTAGCTGGATGAGGCATTTGCGGTCTCTTCCAACATCGAGGGAAAGTTAGCACACATGCAAGCAGCATCTGAACCCAGGCAAGCAATGGAATCAGATACTAATGCATCAATGAATCATGTAGAACAAGTACATCAAATGGCAGAATAATTTGTTGCAAGTGTAAGAGAAGCACAAAATTTGTTGCATGATCTTCGCACAAAGATTGTTGCATCAGCTGAGTGACTCGAGATGAGTCACGTTGATTGTGTTGGGGGCCTGTTGGGTAGCGGAGGCCCCACGTAACAGTTTTGGGACCCAAAGTCCACAATTTTCGAAATAAGTATGGTAAAGACTCCATGAAGTGCGCAAAGCGTGAATTATAATGAGTCAAGTCAAAGGGTTTTCCACCCAAGAATAATGTAAAATAATACGAAGTGATTTGGCCTACCCATGGTCCACGAACCATGGGAATGTATAAATAGAGCAAGGCTCTATGGCTAGAAGTCAGTTTTTGGAGAAGTTTTAGGTTTGGATCTTGGTGTTATGGGTTTGTGAAGACAATATTATCTGCGTCTGTAAGTCCGAGTCAAGGGTGTTGGTAGATAGATAGAGACTCTGTAATTGTGTGCGTAGAGGCCTGGTAGAGTTTGCAACAGTGTGCGCAAACCCCTGCAGCTGAGTGCGCAGGGTAGATCTGGTTGTATTGATGAAAGATTTTAATAAAGATAAGTGGTTTTTGAAGTACCGTGGATCTATTGTGTCTTGGTTTATGCATTTGTTATATGATTTTATATCATTTTATAATTGCGCGCACTAGGTTTTATTGTTAAATGTTTTCTTAAAGACAGTAAAAAGAAGATAAAATCTATAATAATTTTATTAATAAGAAAGTACACCCCTGTGGATCTTCGTGGAAGCCCGATAATAGTCCAGAGTGGCACAAGGCTACAGAACTGTTCGCGACCCCTCCAAACCACATCAAGACATCCCAAGGGTGAGGAAACTTGGTTCCAACACTGGGTTTTATTATTAAATGTTTGCTTAAAGATAGTAACAAGAAGATCATATCTATAATAATTTCATTAATAAGAAAGTACACCTGCACGGATCTTCATGGAAGCCAAAAAATAGTCCAGAGTGGCATGAGGCCACAGAACGGTTCGCGACCCCTCCAAACCACATCAAGACATCCCAAGGGTGCGGAAACCTGGTTCCACCACCCTCCCCTTCTACCTCGGGTGAGACCTCAGTCCGCGCTCCATAGGTTGTTGCCCAAAGGGACAGTAGCTGTGTAATTTGTTTGGTTAATAACTCTTACGAACCTAGGTCAGGGTCTAATAAGCCAAAAAGTGGGTTTCCAATCCAGTCTGGGTAGATAAGAAGGAATGATCCGAGTATGTATCAACTTTAGGTATTTAAATAAACCTTGTCCAAAAGGCAATTACCCCACACATTTTATTGATCAAATTGTTGATGAATGTGCGAGTAATGAAATTTTTTTGTTCATGGACAGATTCTTTGGTTACACTCAAATTACTATCCGTCCAGAGGATCAGCACAAGACAACCTTTGTTTGTCCCTGGGGCACGTTTGCATACAAGAAGATGCCTTTCAGTCTTAAAAATGTTGGAGATACTTTTTAGGGGCCATGTCTTATGGTTTCCATTACATCAAACATGTTATCGAAGCATACTTGGATGACTTCGCTGCTCGTTCTCGCAAGAGAATTGATCATCCCAGTCACCTTCAGTTAGTTTTTGATAGATGTCGTTTTTATAAAATCTGATTGAATCTGAATAAGTGTGTCTTTGCGGTCACATCCGGTCGGGCTTCAGGGTTCATCGTATCGACTGAAGGGATTCGTGTTGATCCTTTCAAGGATGAGGCAATAATTAAGTTGCCTCCCCCATATTCCATTCGTTAACTTCAAAGTCTCCAAGGAAAGGCAAATTTCTTGAGGAGATTTATAGCAAATTACACCGAAATTACCGAAGGATTAATGTTCATTCTTAAGAAAGGAGTTCCATTTTTATGGGACGATCTCACTTAACGATCTTTTGATACTTTGAAAATAGCACTAACATCTACTCCATTACTCAGTCCGCCGGATTATGGCAGAGATTTCCTTTTGTATCTTGTTGCGGTAGAATCAACCATCAGTATGGTTCTAGTTCAGGGGGATGATGCTCTTCGTGAGCATGTAATCTAATACATGAGTCGAGGCTTAGTAGGACCTGATCTACGCTATTCTCCTATTGAGAAATTGGCCTTGGCGGCTATCCATGATGTCCAGCGGCTTCATCATTTCATTCTGTTGTACAAAATGTTCATCTTTGCGACTGTTAATCCTTTTCAGTTTATCCTCATTAGGCAAGTGATTGGGGGCAAGTATGATCGATGGATTGTTATTTTGCAAGACTTCGATCTCGAATTCTTGTTAGCTAAATCTAAGAAGTCATTAGTTTTTGTGGAATTGATTTCAGAGTTGCCTTGTGAGGAAGCTATTGTTTATGAGGAAAATTTTCTCGATGAACATTTATTCCTCATTTCTTCACAAGGTCCCTAGTATGGAGATATCATTATATATATAAACAAAGTTTGAAGTTTCCACTTGCTTTCTCCAAAGATAAGCATCGAAATTTACATCACCTTGCCAAAAACTATGTTATTATTGGTGATACATTATATTGTAGAGGGGTTGACTCAATCCTTAGGCATTGCTTAACTTTGGAAGAAGTTGAGTCTGTACTTAATGATTTCCATAGTGGAGCTTGTGGCAGTCATCTATCAGGGCTTGCAACAACCCATAAAATTTTGCGTTCGGGTTACTTTTGGCCTTCAATTTTCAAAGGTTGTATTGAAGTGGTCAAACGTTGCCATCCTTGTCAAATTTATACTCGAAAAATGTGCACGCATCCAACTCCACTTTTTCTTGTTATCACTGTTGGTCCATTTACGAAGTGGGGCATTGATTTTACTACTTGTAATCCGCCTTAGGTAGTGAATCACAAGTACATCATTGTGGCTGTAGACTCTTTACGAAGTGGGCTGAGGCCATGCCTACTTACAAAAACAATAATGAAACAGTAGCCTTTTTTCTCTTCAACAAAGTCATTTCACAATTTGGTATCCCAAGAGAGATTGTCACTAACCATGGCAGTCACTTCCAAAATCAAATAATGACTGAATTGGCTCTCAAGTTAGGCTTCTGGCAGGAGCATTTGTCTCCATATTATCCTCAGGCCAATGGGAAAGTGGAAGCCATGAATAAGTCCCTTAAGACTATCCTATAAAGGACTATTGATAAAAATTGATCCAATTGGCACATCTTGTTGTACCCAGCGCTCTGGGCATATCAGACCTCAGTTAAGACTGCCACCAGTTTTACTCCTTTCCAACTAGTTTATGGGTTGGAATCTATTTTCCCTATCAAATGTGAAATTCCATCCCTTAAGCTAGTTGTATAACTTCTTCCAAAGACATCTAGTCTTGAAGAATGCCTCGTTCATTTGGAACATCTTGATGAGCAGTGTCGAGATGTAGCCATAATGAACGAAGCCCATAAGAAGAGGATTAAAACTCAATAGATAAAGTTGTCCGTCCTCGGGTTTTTTCTGAAGGTGACCTTGTCTTAGTCTGTGACCAAGACAAGGACCCCCTGGGGGCAAGAAAGTTCAAATCTATGTGGTATGGTCCCTATATAGTCAAGTGTGTTTTGGAGAAAGGGGATTATGAATTAATTGATTTTGAAGGGAACAAGCTGGCAGAGCCCAAAAATGGGCTCTACCTTAAGAAGTATTTTGCTTAGGCTTCGGCCGAGCAATTGCTTGTTTGTATATATTCTATCTTTGTACATATTTGTCTGGCATTTTTTGATATCAACATTTTTTATCGGCTTTGGCAGCAATTGATGGATGATCCGATATATCTCGGATTCACCAATGGTGCGAGTCAGCATACTCGGAATCTTTCTTCCACGGCTTGGGTGATTTATTATCCATATGGCCAGTTGATGGTGTGGAGGGGAGTATGTATTGGCCCTGCTTTGAACAACATTGTTGAATATAATTTCATTCTTAATTTACTATCCGAAGCAATATCTTATGGGATTGATTCGTTGGTAGTTTATCTACACTTACAATTGGTGGTGTTGAAGTTGAATAACACTTATCAGGTTCCTGATCCTTATTTATATTTCGAATTTTTGAGAATGAGAGTGTTGCAACGATCATTTATTTATATCACATATGTTCACATTCCATGATCTGAGAATTCATTAGCAAACTTTATTACTAATCAAGCATAAGATTTGCACATTAATCATTCATCTAATTAAATAACATCAAAAAAGTTTGAATATTTTGTTCTAATATATATTATATCTTATAATATCTATAATATATTTATATATTATATATATATTATATATATCATAAAATCCCTTGTATATAAATAGAGTGTTCAAAAAATAATATACAAAGGTGGGACAAGATGCCCTCAAAATTTGGGTCCATGCCCATAATCATGTCCAGTCATACATAGATCTATCTATCGACCTGGCTCAGGATGAACGCTAAAAAGTTAACCATATCCTTGGCTACACACCAAAGTATTCGAACCCAGTCCTACAGTACCCCTACCACACGATGCTGCATCTCCTCAGGTAGATCCTCTATGGCCATGATAGGTACCTGGTGAGTTAGTCTGACCAAGTTTCTCTAAACAATATAAAGGACTCTCTCTGTCTCAATTGCTTCCTCTTCAGCCCCTCTTTCATGATGCCTATGCCTTGGAAATCCATCTGGTCTCACTGGACCCACATCTGGAACATGGTCATTTTTTCAGTATTTTGTCTCATCAAAAATATTTTTTCTAAGTTCATTTCATATTAAAAAATCCAAAAATATTAAAAATTCACAAAAAAAACTTAAAAAAATGTTACCTATGTCTCCCCATGCCACATTTGGTGGTAACATTAAGTCTGGATCTCCTTAGAAATCCATATCGAAATATGGGTAGTCATCGACTGCGATGATATGTTGATCTCACCAGGTGAAAAACTCATCATCAAAAGTCATTCTAGGCACATCCCCGCCTCCAAGGAATTTCATCAAGTCCACCCATCTACCCATTCGTGGATCTCTAGGGCTGTCGATGGACACTGATACTTTGGGACATAGCCCAGGTACCTTCTCGAAGAAGAATGAACACAAGATTGTTCCATATCCAAAATTCTTCAGCTGACCCTTCTGTATAGAGGTAAATTGGCTCTTCATGTTCGTCAGAAGAGGCGTTCACCATTCAAATACTATGGTAAGAAATTCCACTGCTAGGCTCATAGATACTCGTGACGCTTAATGCAGGGAACCTGACCCATTTACCCGTGCAATGGTAAATATCAAAATCCTTAGAGATAAAATTTTCACATTTTTTATTGGAATTTGACTTCCAATATTCTCTGGATGTCCAGGACAATATATATGGACATAGTCTTCCACTGAAATTTTACCTATCATCCTACCTGTTGAATGTACGACCTCCCCTCTTCGGGAGAGACCGGTAATAACATAGATATCTTCGATCTCTATCCGTAGAGGCATCTGGTCTATCATGAAAGAATCATCCTCTGTGCTCCAGTAGTGGATCAAAAGTTCAAGCAAGTAGGTATTGGCTTTCATATTTGTCATTTTGAAGAATTTCAATAAGCCATAGCCTCTCAGAGCATCTAGTGCATTTTGGTCATTCATTACCTCATTATCAATAGTGGTATGCTCTCTTTCCCTCCAAGTGATAGTCATCCTGTAAGAAATTGGAGTTTCAACCATTAGTTTTTATGTTGAAACTTTAACTCATGTACACGCGGGTTCGCTTTACACATAGTTGCATATAGGGATGTCGTATACATGGGTAGATCACATCCAACCTGCGTGTACGGAGAGTTGGATTTTTGGGTATAGTTTCCCACGATCAAAAATTTGAGAAGACTTCTAAAAACTATCATAAAACATTACAAGTATGATTTGAGGATTACCTGGTGACTTTGGGGTGATTTGAATAGTCCAATTGTTCAGAGGAAAGCTTGCTTCATTTTTCTCCATAGCTCTTTGCTCCAAACAAAAATGAAAAAAATTGTGAGTCCAAAAGTCATTATATAACTTTGAAATTGCAAAATATTTTTTCAAAAATTGATTTTTGTCTCATGAATTTTTTGACCTATGGGCTTGGATTGTCGAGAGTGGGTTTCTTTTTCAGGATATTTTGGAGACTTCTTCAAAATGTTAGTTCGGTCCCATGACCGCTGACCCGTCATGGCAGGTATCATTCACTCACTAGAATTTAGGTTAGGGAAAACCATTTTCTGCTGCATCTTGCATACTAGTGTCCATTGAGCGATACATTAGCCATAGGGTCAACCCCATCGTATCTTGGTTAGAAAACCATTTTCACTCACCAATTTTGAAATCATGATGTGATGGTAGAGTTGTCCTTTACATGGGCATCTTAGTTAGAACCTCGTTGACATTGGTTGCCCATGCTGCTATTGTTGAGTAGGCTCAGGAGTCCTCTTTAGTCGCACCATGACTAATGTGTTGAAGACACATTCTCCTTTCTTGCGCAATAATTTTTGGCCTTTTACCCTAGAGACTCTTTTGTGTTGAGTTGTACTGCTGCATTGCATTTTGACTATTTGCACCTTTTGGCCTTGAGCCAGCCTCACTTTGACTCATGTTTAAGACACTTATCTGACCATGTCTTCTGCAAAAATCAACCATGCAATCACTTAACTTCTACAACTTGACGCATCCATTTACCCATGGAAAGAACATCCCTTTGACTGTACTTGACCATTTTTTCCTCCCTGCATTGAGCATAGGAATGTTCCCCTCCCAGGAACTAGATCATATGTTTCTCTGACACTTGTTCTTTCCACTGTATTATAACATTCTTTTATTCTTTTTCTAGCATAAAGAAAAAGACAAAAAAATTATATATTACAAAAAAAAGTGGGAACAGACAACATTTCCATATTTTGTTGGCAGCTAGAGTCAGTTGTGTTGTCGTTCAACAAAGAACTCAAAAGAAAGTCTCTCCTCCATTTGGGTGGGATTTATTTTGACTTAGGTGAGCCTTAACCTTGTTATTGAGTCATTACTCCTTTGATTGGTTACCTCTTCCAATCATATGGAGAGTTTTCTTAGGCCTCTTGCATAACAAACTTATACAAAGTTATGATATGCTGTCATATAGTCCTCATTGAGTTGTGTTTTTGTTCAAGGGAAGTAAACCTGAGTCGGACACTCTGTGGTGTCTCTTGACCTATTTTTCAGTTGGCCATCCGTAGTTGTCAATGTCATGTTTGTCATCACATCAACTATATTGGTCCTTTGCTCATGTCAGTTTGCGAAGGTCTCCATTGACTTCTTGTTGGTGAGTCTTGTCCTTATCGACTACGACATATTGCTCTGAGGGTAGGCCTAGAGACACACCCTAGACTTATTTTCATTATTGATAGGTCACCTTATGGTCAACATTGATCAGTATCATGGGTCTTTGACTGGGTGGTTTCCCTTGTGTTCGACATCAGCTTTCATTATCACACATTGGGATTCGTGCCTTCCTTCACACATGAAGGATGCCTTAATGCCTTCCTTCTAGCGAATATTTTCCTATCGACTACAACTCATTTTCTCCGGGACAAAGATCTAGTGTCCATTTCGCAATACGTTGGGGTTTTCAGTCATCAGTGGTAGATTCATTCGCTCTCGACAATGGGAAACCATAATTTTCTCTTGATTGATAGATTCTTTCAAGTGTTCAACTTCAGATTATTTATTCACACTTGTTAGATTGTACTAGGTTCCTTGACTCTCATTATCATTATCAGTGAGTAGTATTGTGTTTGTTAACGGTATATATCAATGACAAGTAATCAAATGATTTCTCACATGGTCGACTTTAGATAATTCATTCCCATTATGCAGAAGTGTACCACAATGGTCAGTGAAGACATCAGGTTGCATGAACATCTTTTGGTTCACTTGTCAGTTGCTCCTGTTGCTGCTAGTTTACACCATCCACCTTATATGTTACAGTTCTTCATAGCAACATCTTATATGATGGCATCCGAGTTGTGATGTAGTATTATTTTATTCCATCAAGTTCATTTGGTACTATTGGGATCAGTTTTTGACATCAGTGATCAGCTTCATACTTCAACATCATTGATCGTCTTCTTATATGTGATATTTAGACACGTACTTTTTTTTATCACGATCAGATGATCCATTATGTACTTTCAGTTCTTTATACTTGTATTCATATTGGATCTGCTTGTACTTGATCTCGGGACATTCTTTACTTTCTCTAAGCATGGGTATGCCCGCCTCAGACAACAATTTCTTTCTGATCTCTTTTGATGGCTTGGCAGGCTGAATTCTAGTGAAGTCCTTCTCAGTCTTGGCATGATTCTTTCCATACACTTAATACATTTCAGCCATCACGTACCCCTTCTGACCTCATATATTAGGGGGAATTTGTTATAGCACCATTTACCACTCTTGGTATTTGTGATGCTTGGTTTATGGCCTAGGGAAACCCCTCCTTCTAGACTTGGTCTAAATATATTAAAATAGTGTTTTATTCCCTGTATGCTACTTTTCCCTGAGCTAAAGGCATGTACACTTAGGTCAATCAATACCCAACCCATGTATATCTATTAAAACACTTGAAAAATTTTAATTTCCTTAATTATGGGTGGAGTTCACGGGTTTTACCTATTGATTACCTCTTATTGCCTGTGGCCCAACTGTTTCCCAACTAAAAAACTAATTGGGAGAAGTATAAATAGACTTCTATGGGAAGGCCTTAAGGGAGGAGAAGAGATAGATTTATTATACTGAGATTATCCCTGACTGAGTCGGATGAATCCCTATGCCTCATGCACTTCCCCAAGCTTCAGGAACCACTTGTTTCCTTGATTATAGATATCCTTCCTTTTGCTTGAGATATCATGGTGTCTGTTATTGAAGAATATTGTTGAAGACTGGGATAGGACGAATCCGGAGGACAGTTCCGCTTGGAGCCGGAAGAAGAAGACACAGGTGAATTCTCTCCATGTTATTTATAGCTTACTGCAATAAAATAAATGTTGTCTTGTTTCTGAAATTAACTATGTTTATGCATCAAATTATGTTTTAATTTATATATGAATGATGTTTTGATGTATGATCAATCATTTGTTTATATGATATTAAGTAAATTTCATGAATATGCTTTACTTCTATACTACTATGTATGTTCGAATTGAATGATTTTTAGGTTTGAAGAACATCGGGAGTTGTAGAGGGTCTGAACCCTGTGGGAACTACTCGAATGAAGGAAATCTAGGTACAGTCGCTCTTACGTAATTTGATTATATAAGGATTTTCCTTGAGTTGTATGAGTGTTTCTTGTTGTAGTTTGCTTTTGCTCTATTGGGGTTCTAACCCAAAGCCCTAGAGTGCTTCCACCCGAAACAGTGTCTCGTGCTACTTTTGTTGAAGACGTGATCATAATCTTCTAGAAAACTGCTCGGTCCACTCTCTGCTGAATAAGTTGCAACTCTTGTGCATTCTTCTTCTTGTCTTTCCTCCATTTTTCCTTCTCCGTATTATTGAGAGCTTGTTCTTCTACTTCATCCTTAGGTTCTGAAAACCCAAACTGGACATAGTCCCAAACATCATCTGTCTGCAACGTGGTCGCCATCTTAATGGCCCACACATCATAATCTTTCCATGTAAACGTCAGGAACTGGGGCTGGAAATTTGAGAAAATCATCTTTCTCCAAAATTACATTTTTGAAAAAACCCTAAATTTCTCTTTTGTAAAATTCTTTTTCAAAAAAAATACCCTTTCAATAAAAATCCTAAATTTTTTATTTTATAAAAAGTACTTGAAAAAAAAATGTACATATAAAAAAAATCTTTATATATTAAAACAAAACACCTTTATAGAATCACCAACGAATTAAAAACCACTTTACGTGACTCCAAATCCTTTATAAAATCTGTTAATAAAAACCCTTTTGGTTTTTTAATATGCACTCTTTTAATAAAAGACTTCAAAGACTTCCTAAATATATAAATGTTCTGAATGTTTGACTTCAAATTTTGAAACTGTTATTTCTAACGTTTTTCTTTGAGTGTGGCTATGATTAAAAGGAGTGCACGATAGGGAGAAGTGCGTTATTAAAAAATTTAGGTAATTTGCGTGCATTTAAATTGCGTTAACATTTTTTTTACTGTTGACGCTGCTTTCTCTTGAGCCTGAATGCATTATAGTGCTCTGTATAGAATTGTAAGATACCTTAATGCTCAAACCAAACCACCAGAAAAGATGGATTTTTCCTCTTACATACAGACTAATGCAAATCTAATTTTCCTCGCTGTGATACTAATTTGTTAGAAAGGCGGAGGAGACAAAGCATGAATTCACACATAAAGCACGAGCTGATGCTCTTCTATTTATCATAGAAAACATGATGCTTACAATGAACCTGGTGAAGGGTATTTATCCTTTTCCAACTAGGTACTAACTTTGACATCTAAAAATAGTCGATCACTTGACTCAACACTCAACCACTCAATCACTCTTAACTGACACTCTATGTTTAGCCAGCATACAATCTCCAGTGAGTGAAATTATCTTATTTTAACAATGACATATCTTATTTTAACAATCCTGTGGAAGGCGTGGCACGGGAATAATTTCTAGTGGCACAGGCTTCGCCATAGTAATTCGGAACTTCTCTGTCCTATCCACTTCTTCTGCACTCATGCCCTTCACAGGTGCCCACTCGAATGAATGGACGAGAGAAGCCAATACCATATGAATCAGCTAACTCGCCAATAAAAGGGCCACACACATTCTCCTTCCTGCTCCAAATGGTATCAGCTCGAAGTGTTGTCCCCTGTAATCCATATCACTTGTATTATTTTCATCGAGAAATCTCTAAGGGATGAATTTCGATGGCTCATTCTAGATTGTCAGGAGCCTTCCGATTGCCCAGATGTTGACGATTATCTAGGTTTGTTTGGGAATCAAGAATCCCTCAATCTCACAATCACTATCTGCTTTGTGTGGGATAAGAAAAAGAGTCACCGGGTGCAGCCTCAAAACATCTTTCACCATGAAATGGAGATAAGGGATATTGTCGGTATCACTTTCTTCCACCCTTTCATTGTGCCCAACTACCTGGTCCAACTCAGCCTGGGCTTGTTTCATTTTCTTCAGATTGCGAATGAGTTCTGCCATCGCCCACTCCACTATATTTGCAGTGGTGTCTGTTCCCACCCCAAATATATCCTGCAACAGGAAATTAACCAGAAATGAAATTACATTGGCAGCATGAATCTACCAGATTTGATTTATGCATGTTTATTTTGGCCTCCTTTCTTGATTATTTGTTTTTATCATGTGCTTAATGAATAACTTTAGATCTTTTTTTCCCCAAAAGATAATTATAGAACCAATTTCCCACCTACTCCATGTTTCCATCTGAGAAATATTCCCTTTAGATCCAAAGAGGAGAGAAGCTTTAGGGAAACGACCCATAGTATACTGTTTACAATACTTGAAGAGAAATTGGTCGATGAGTTTGAACTTGCACGGGGAAGTATATTAGAGGAGATGTGAAAGTCTTGAGATAAAAAGGAACATGAAACTAAAAGTCTTCCTAGGTAGGCTACAATATTCCCTAGGCCAAGTCTACCATTATTCCAAGTAAATTTGTTAACCTTGATAACTATTAGATCAATCTAAGTAATGAGATCCTCTAAAATTTCTTCAAAATAATCTCAAACATGGGATCCTCCTTTTTTGCCCAAGGATGGTAGGTTTTATTAAAATCCCATGCCATAATACAATCTTGATTTCAAGTGGAGCCTCTGAGGTCTAGGAGAGACACTCAATAATTGAACTTTTCTGTCTGTTGAATAGGCACATATAATTTTTTTGTGTAAGGATCGAAATTTAATTACTGATAAAAATAAGTAAAAACAATTCTACATGGTGTTAAGGGACGCCTTGCAGGGAAACCAACCCAAAACCACCATTTTAAGGTCTTGATATTACATATACTTAGTTTGACTAAAACGTCTATCAACACCATAAGCAAGAGTGAAAATGATTTGCATAATGATACATAGAAACCAGAACTTTGGCCTAGAGCCACAAAACTAGTAGTAAATGTGCTTAACATGAAACTATCCTATGTAAATGAACTAGAAGCCACATAAGGGATGGCCAATTACTTGAATGAGCTTGGAATACTTGAGACTATAAATCAGCTACGGAGAGTCACAATCTATAAGTCATAAGCCACGAGATACAAGCCATAAGCCACAAACACACATAACAAGAACCCCTCCTTGGCCCATTGAGCACACACAATGGGAGCTCCTTCGTTGACATGCCTCAGCCTCGACTATGCACAGCAGGTGCTCCTTCCCTGTCCAATGATCACACACAACATGAACTCCTTCCCCGACACCCTGGAGCCTCGAGCCTCTACGCTGCTCTAAGTGTGATGGACAAGCTACCTTCTTACAAACTATATGGCCTCCCAGAACCAGTGACACAAATATTATGCTCTTCACTAACACGACAAGACTAAGAACCCAAAGTAATTGCTTCAAATTCCTGCATGCCTCCCAATGTAATAACTCCACTGATTAGCTAATTGCCAATAGTTCGAAAGGTAAGCCTTAGTGCCGAATTTGGGCCTTTGTGCAACCAAATAAATTCTATAAGTCACGAATTTCACCACGACTAATGGACGTCCAACCCCAACATCCATGCAAACGAAGAGAGCAAAATCCCAATTGTAGGCATCGATCCTAGCTGCCAGAGAATTGCGAGGAGGATCAACATTACAATTATCCCACACCATGGCCCGAATGGAAACCTAAAGAATATTCTGATTCTCCATGAAACCAAATGAATGAATACTATCTTTGCATGCTAGAGCATTAAGACAACACAATTGACCTTGAGGTCGAATGGCCTTATAATCATCACACGCCATCATAAACCAAACACTATGGTATTGGATTGCATTAAAGGTAAAAGCTTTAGGCATGATTGAATTTAATGGAGCATACAACTAAGCTATGGTTGATGCATGACCCCCCACATGGAGAGCCAAGTTGACCAGAGCAGTCTTGTCAATTGGAAGACTACATTGGCACCCACGGTGGGGGTGAACATGCACATATACATTAACAACAATAAGTTCCTTGTTTGATGGGAGATGAAGCAAGTGAACCATCAACCAATGAGGCACCAAATGTGAGTCAATCAACTTGAAAATAGAGGTAGACCAAATTTAGAGCCCCCTAGAAGCCCCATGTGATCCAATCACTCTAAGCTCAGAATTCTTACAAATTTTTGAAAACTTTTGGAGGGTCTCTTGTTCCCCCATATTTGTCTCATGTAGCAAGAGGATGGCCAACATTTCATTTTTTATTATAGATTTAAATTTAGACATCTATTTATCGGAGCCTAACCCCCTGCAATTCCAAAAGAGGAATTTCATTATTTATTGTGTGATTTGCTACATCTGGAATGGAGGCTAGGGATGTTTTTATTGACATTTATACTGACCATTTTGGATGGATCAATTATTGTTTGGGTACCCATTTCCTTTTCTTTTTTTTAATAACTTTTTTTCATTCCGGAGCTATCAATTTGTCTTCTTCCGTACTTTTCTCCGTGAATGATTTATTTCCTTTTCCCTGTTCGCATCTGATTTTTCATCTACAAATCTTGTTGGTAACCTTGAACCCCAAGTTTTTAGGGCCTTGGGGGAGTGGAATTATTCTTCTTATGAACCTATATCCTCCCCTTGAGTCTCCATAGAGGCTTCCTCTAAGGGAGCATCCCTTCTGGTGCTACAAGATAAGAGGGCTTAGTGGGCCTTCGGGCCTTCCCCATCATCATTTTAGTAGTTAGGATTTCCCATTCTTGTAGAAAATGTTTCAAGATATCGAAGCTATTGTTTGGATATAGGGATCTATTTTTATTAATAGTAGAGGTTCCATCTTCAGGCATTGACCCTTACCTTGTTGGAGACATGGGCCCTTACCCTTTCTGCCTTGTTGTCGCTTAAGGAGGAGCTTGGTTGTTCATCCTTGTGAGGTCTCTTCTCCTATTATATTGCTACCATTATTATTCATCATTACTCTACTTTAGCTTCTCTTCTGCCTTCTTATTACAATCACGTGTGAAATGGCTATATTCATGGAAAAATTTGCATTTAAATGGAATTTGATTGTAATCAACTTCTTGTATATGAGATCAATTATCTAGGTTTATATTTATTACTGTTGGTAAACACTTGTCTAGCTCCACCTCCACATAGATCTTGGTGCAAGTTTGTAACCCTTCCTGTGGCTTATCTCGGTTGATGTATTTGCTAAGAATATTTCCTATACTCTTAAAAATTTCTTCATTCCAACAATGTAGTAGGAAGAAGAGAAGTTTAACCCATACTGAGACTTTTGTTGGAACATCACATTCATGATTAAAATCTGGACTCCAATGATCTAGATACAACCCTTGGCCCTCCCATGAATTAGGGATTATTCCTAAAGATGAGATCCCAATTTGCTTTTCCTTCATATAGGAAGGTGTAAATCAATTGTCAATAAAATGACATTGAAACCTTATTTTTAATCTTGGATATCTAGTTCTCATTGATCCATGCCCGCATGGATCTCAAAAAGGGTCATAAGCCCATAAAATGACAAATAATCCTCCTATCTGCAAGCTTCAGGGTCATTGATTTAGATTGAAGTGTGAACCTCCACCTTTGGAATGTTGTTGATATTCTTCACAAATTTTGAGGATTCAACCTTCTAGAAAAGTGGCCCTCTAGCAAGAAGGGCATTAAATTCAACTATGTCTGGAGGGGGTTATGGGGTGAGATGGGGTCCTCTTGAACCTTATCCATTTTTGACAAATAAAAGAAAGAAACAAAAAATAAAAAGTTGAGTAATGCGCACTAGCACTAAGTTTTATTTGATTTTTCCATAATTAATTTACATTTCAAAACTAAAGCAATATTAATAATGTTTTATAAATTATTATATTTATATAATTTAACATATTATTTTATAATTTATTCTTATGAACACTTAATAAATACATATTATAGAATATGTTTTATAAATTTATATATAATTAAAATCATTTTTTCTTTTTCAATTTTATTTAAAAAAAATTCAATACTTTATATAACTTAATAAGCTCTTTTAATATATGATGTTTAATTCTCTTTTAATATTTGATGTTAGTGTTATGGTAATTTAAATTTCTAAATAGAATTTTAAATTGTATTGGAAATTTAATAATTATATTGACTTTAATGTTTTATTTCTTATTGTTTTTATTTTTATTTAAACATAAATGGGTTTTTTACATAAACAATCATTAAAAATAATTCTAAATATTATTTAAATTTGTTTTTTTTTTTTTATTTAATAGTAAACCATACCAATTGTTATATAAATTTAGAATAATAAGCACTTACATTTTATGAAGACACTTTTTAAAATACAAATTAATTAATAGAGTAATAATTAATTTTTGATTTAACATTTTAAATAAAATTAATTGAATCTAGAAAACACTTAATCATCTCAATCTTCTAAATCATGATAAATATGCTCAATGAAGACACACACTTACATCTCTCATATTTGTAGCTGTCAAAATAATAAAACTACTAATTTAACTATAGTGATCCAATGAATCAATCTATTACAACTTTAGAATCCTCAACACCTTTAAAGGCCAATGTCTTTTATTTTTCTCAAAATAAAAGGAATTTCAAAGAGCTACTAATTCATTTCTACAACTCTCATATTTGAAGTTTGAAAGATAATAAGACTAATATTTTAATTGTAGTGATCCAATGAATCAATCTATTATAACTTTAGAATCCTCAACACCATTAAAGACCAATGTCTTTTATTTTTCTCAAAATAAAAGGAATTTCAAAGAGCTACTAATTCATGGGTATTGGTTCCTCAACTTTGTACTAGCTTTATCAAATAATAATGACGTGTAGGTTCCTCAACTTTTTGTTAGCTTTATCAAATAATAATGATGCGTATCTAAATGAACATAATACTAAGTCCACAAAGACCTGGAACCATTGACATGTTGTAGTAAAAACTCCAAGGTAATGCTCTATTGAAAAACTCCAAGGTAAATTATGTTTAAAATTGAGACCATGGTGACACTCACCTATAGGGACCACATTATCCTTCTTTATTTTAACTCAAAATTCTCTATAAAAAATCCAAGATAAGTTGTGTTTAAATTTGGGAGCATGTTGAGACTTAACTATAGGGACCACATTAGGCTTCATTCTTTTAGCTTAAAACACTCTAAAAAAAATTCCAAAGTAAATTATGTTTAAAAATAGGACGATGTAGAGACTTAGTTATAGGGATCACATTATCCTTCTTTCTTTTGGTAAAAGTCAAGGAAATCATTTGTGACCAAACTTGGGTTGCCTTTTGTACTTTTAAAATAGCGCCCAATTTTTATAAAGCCATAATTATGAAGAACATAAGAGGTTAGCTTAGTAAAAGATATAACTAATTTTTATAAAGCCATAATTATAAAGAACATAAGAAGTTAGCCCAATAAAAGATATAACCAGCTTATTATGTATCAATTACCTCATATTTTAATGGTGCCCAATAATTCTGAAAACCATTTCAAAATTCCAAGAACTTCTTAACACAAAAAAAAAAAAAAAAAAAAAAAAAAAAAAAAAAAACAATTCATTAATTCTTTATGAGACATTTGTTTAATTCTCTTTATCTAAACCTCTTTTTTTCATTCCTTTCTTTCTTTCTTTCTATTATCCTCATGTCAAAACATTGTTTCTCATTACTATCCACACAAAAAATGTGTCTTTTTACTTTTCCATTTCCAAAAAAATCAACCACAATCATTTACCCTCATGGTTCCCATCAAACGCAAAAGCAACTCCATACCCTAGCAATTTATCTGGTGGGTTTTCCCGGTCAAAATCCGGCAGCAATTTATCGGAATCGCAAGTTTGATAACTAGTTTATGCACAATCAAAGCGTCCCAGGGGTTTTTCAGGGTGCTGAATCCAAATATGCAGTTAAAAAACCATTTTAACTGCAACAAATCAAGATTTAACCTCAATTTCTTCCCCGAATTCCGTCACCGGAATCTCCAAAAAGTCGCATTATAGACAACTCCCTTCTAAATAACGATATTTTATTTATGAATTAAAAATAACTTTAAAATCAATAGCAATCATGTAAAAAGGCAACAATATTTAATTAAACAAGGACATAGTCGACACCAGCCATTCCACGTGAAGACTTTAAAGGCATTGATATTCACGGTTCTATTTGTTTTTTAAAATATTAACATTAAGACAATGTCTCAGGTAGGTGTTCTTTCAGATTTTCTTTTCTATAATAGATGTAGCCTACGCCAAAATAAACTACGAATAGACTTGAGATAACCTACGAATAAACTTCGGATATTACGCGACACAAATAGAGTCCGATACAAACAGTTCTAATAGACATCCCCTGGCAGGCGTGGCACGGGAATAATTTCTAGTGGCACCGCCTTCGCCATAGTAATTCCAAACTTCTCTGTCATGTCCACTTCTTCTGCACTCATGCCCTTCGCAGGTGCCCACTCGAATGAATGGATGAGAGAAGCCAATACCACATGAATCATCCGACTCGCCAACGGAAGCCCCATGCATATTCTCCTTCCTGCTCCGAATGGTATCAGCTCGAAGTGTTGTCCTCTGTAATCCACGCTATTCATCTTATCATCCAGAAATCTCTCAGGGACGAATTCCGATGGTTCATTCCAGATGGCAGGGTCCCTTCCGATTGCCCACATGTTGACGATTACCTGGGTGTGTTTGGGTATCAACAATCCCTCAATCTCACAATCACTATCTGCTCTGTGTGGAACGAGCAGAGGAACTACCGGGTGTAGTCGGAACGCTTCTTTCACCACTGCACAAAGATAAGGCAGACGGTCGGTGTCGCTTTCTTCGACCCTTCTTTTGCGCCCAACTACCTGGTCCAACTCGGCCTGGGCTCGTTTCATTCTCTCCGGATTGCGTATGAGTTCTGCCATCGCCCACTCCATGGTCTTCGCAGTAGTGTCGCTTCCCGCCGCAAATATGTCCTGCATCAAGCAATTGGCCATAAGAGAAATTACTTTGGCACTATGAATTCACTAGTATACTCCGATACTTTAGAATAGCCTTATTGTATATACCAACAACGGAGAATGGAAATGATTACAGTTAAGTAGACTCTGATGTCGGTGAGAGTAAAATCATCGCCTCTCATTTCCAGCAGAGCGTTCAACAGATCCTCAGGACCATCACTCGCGTCCGTCGTTTTGCCTTTTGTGGCGAGGCGGTTCTCTATGAATTTGTCAATAATACCAAATTCCCTTCCCAAATAGAATGCTGCGTTACGTCTCACACCCTGAGGATCCATCCACTGAAGAAAGGGAAAGTAGTCCGCCAAATTGGGAGCTCCTGCATTCACCGCCCATTGCCAAATACCATCTTTGAACTCATGGAAAGCTGGAGAATTGGGATCGAACATGTCTTTACCAAAGGTCATCTTGCCTAACATATTAAGAGCGAAGTGGGACATCATATCTCCGATGTTTACACTCTTCCCCTCTCTACTTCCCAACAGAATCTGCTTGATTGTTCGGAATACTTCATCTCTTCTCAAATGTTCCAGGGCTTCTAACCTCTTGACGCTGAAGAGCTTTGTATTGGATATGCGTCTGAGCAAACGCCAGTGGGATCCATATTGGGCCCAAATTACTGAGGACTTATCGTAAGAAAGGCACTGAACTGACTGTATGACCGTCCGGCCCGCAAAAACATGGTCATGGGTTTTGAGAACTTGCTTTGCCATGGCCGGAGAGGAGACTACCACTGTAGTTTTCATTCCGAGAGAGACACACATGAGAGGGCCGTACTTCTGAGCGAGGTGGAAGAGAGCTTCGTGGGGTTTGTTACCCAACTGGAACAGGTTTCCCACAATCGGCCACCCTGGAGGTCCCGGAGGAAGCCTGCGATAAGTCTTCCTCCTCCACACATCAAAGACAAAGAATATAAAGACGGAGGTGAGCCCTGTCACAGAATACCATAACATCCATCCATTATCCATTGAGATTTATTGCAGAGGCTGCTAACGGGCAACTACATAGAAATGTTACATAGAGGTGGAAAGCAAGTCGTATAAATACACGAATGCGAGTCTCAACCCTAAGTGATTAACAGTAATCTATTTGAAGTCAATAATGTTACTAGTTTAAATTATCTAACTCTATTTTCACAAGGTTTAGTATTTCATTTTGTTTCATATTTATTGGTTTAAGGTTTAGTATTTCATTTTGTTTCATATTTATTGGTTTCATTTTGTTTCATATTTATTGGTTTAAATTTTTGTATGGATTTTTTGGAATCAGTAAATTGTTTTAAGTTTTAGAGATTTTTTATAATTTCAGAGCTTCTATAAATTTTTTCAAAATATTACATTTAATTAAAATCTTTTTTTAAACAATAAAGATTAAAATTTAACCCAAAACCTTACACTACCAAAACTCCAAAAAAAAATAACCTATTTACACACTGCTTTAAATTAAAAAATAAATATTTAAACCTAATAAAACATGTTAATTTTTTCAAACATTTTAAATAGAAAAGAATAAACGAGGTTAAATTTTTTGGTTTAAAACGTCATTTTATAGAAATTGGAAAAATTGCTAAAATATTTTCACAACTAATTAAATTAGCCAGATTTAAATATTTTAATTTTTTAAAATATAAATTATTATGAAAAATTTGCTAAAATAGTTTCCCAACTATTATTAGCTAGATTTAAAATTTGAATTTTTAAAATATAAATTACTTTTAGTTTTCAAATTATCTTTTAGTACGATTTCCTATTACACATTTTACTATTCAAAATCGTGAACAACCAAACTGCTTTTTTTTAAAATATAAATTATTATTTAATTTGTACAAATTATCTGTCCAGTTGTCTTTAGTACGAGTTACTGTATACATTTTACTCTTCAAAATTTAATGAACAACAAACTGCATTATTTGGTTGGCTGGCTGGCTTTCTGCATAAATTCCAGATTAGTCGCCATTAGCGACTTTTATAGAAATGTGTACGAGAAATCCATTCAATGAACAATCAACTGCATTATTTAGTTGGCTGGTTTTCCGTGCATATATTTATATTTTATTAATAGAAGTTATTTATTAC
>APFE030480616.1:0-10000 GCA_000404065.3 Pinus taeda | reverse complement strand
TCCACTTTCTCTTATCCTCAACTTCTCTCCATAAAACAATCCTTTTAATATATTTGGCTTTTTACAAAACCCCTTTGGGAGTTGTGAGTATTGATAACATATATGTTGGAATTGATTGCAAAACGACTATAGTCAAGACTAGAACACCTGTGAGGTTCACTGCTCTAACAATCCATGTTTTCACCCTATCCTCCAAACTCGTGACAACCTTCTCCCAATTTGATTTCTTTTGGGATTGAACAGTTAGAGGGATTCCCAAAAATTTGTAAGGAATACATTTCCTTTGAAATCTTAGGATAGCAGTCAAATTTCTATGAATAGCAATATGTGTGTTGAACAAAAAAATCATAGATTTGGAGTGGTTTATCTCCATACATAAGGTGGCTGCAAAAGTATCCATGATAGCCTTGAATGAACGAGCTTCCTTCACTGTAGGGATACCATGTAACATGGTATCATCGACAAAATTCTCGTGCATGGTAGTCAGACATCCTTAATATCATTAGAGCCAATTAATGTCCTCATTCCTAGTAGATGCTGAAATTACCCTACCCAGGCCTTTATCATTATAACAAACATGAACAGTGACATAGGGTCACCTTGGAAAATTCCCGAGGAAGGGCAAAATGGTTTTGCAAGAGCGTCATTTAGCAAAAATAGAAAACATGGGAGAGATGACCAAGGCCATTATATAGTTTGTCCATCTATTATCAAACCCAAAGGCCCTTAAGATTGCCTCCATATATTACCAGCTAATCTTATCATACACCTTCGAAAGGTTAAGTTGTATTATCACCCCGCCTTCCCCAGGCTCTTTAGAGATTGGGAAATAACATGAGCATGAATCATATTATCCAGAATTTGCCTACCTTCCACAAAACTTGACTATTCTTCTGAGTTGAATATAGGAATTATTGTTTTGATCCGTTTGGCAAGCAATTTTGACATAATCTTGTATACCACATTGCAAGGAGATATCAGTCGAAATTTATCAAGGGTACTTGCATTTTCCTCCTTCAGAATAAGAGCGATAAAAGTAGATTTTAGAGCCTTAAGGATTGTAGTTGAGTCCTGGCAGTCAACCACCACCTCAAAAACATATGTCTTGACTATTTCCCAGCAGGCTGAAGAAATCATTGGTGAATCCATCTGGACTTGGCACCTTACCATTATGCATCTCATTTACCGCCCGAGCCACTTATTCCATGGAGATGGGTTTATAAATTCTTATTATGCTCATCTATTATTGGAATTGGAATATGATTTACTACCTTATGAATGGATTTTCATATATCAAGCATGGGTTCCTCCATAATCTTTTGAATGCGTTGAACCAATATCTACTCAATGTCTTGGTGTGCTTCATAAGACTGCCCCATCTTATCCTTAATCTTGAGGATTTGATTAGAGTTTCGGTGTTCAATTTACGAATGGTGAAATAATTTAGTATTATTTTCACCTTCCCGAATCCACAGGACTCATGATTTTTGTTTCCATAAGACTTCTTCCTAAAGGAATCTCTCCTCCAATTACTTCTTAATATTTGTTTCCTCATTCTCCCTTTTCTCCGTCTATCCTTCTTTAATCAACACTTTTTATAACACCTCCATCTTCAGTTCCAAATCTCTTTTTTCCTAAAATATGTTACCAAACTATGTCTTGTTCCACTATCTTAGCCGAGTTTTAATATATCTCAACTTGACCTGTAATTAAACATCTTGATACCCAGATTGGGAGCGAATCTTCCCACCATTTTTTGATATTATTCATAAATGAGGGGTGATCTAGAATGGTCTATTTTTAGGGGTACCTAGCATTGTAATTGTCAACACCACTGACCAATGATCTGAGCCCCAGTAGGGGAGAAGATTGGCTTCCATATCCATCCATTACATCAATAAATCCTCTGATATCAAGAATCTTTCCAACCCTTGATCTAGGTGGATATTCATGGCCACCCACCTATTCCACCTAAACCACCATTTGGTTTCATAAGTTTCCTTGATTATAACAAAATTCACTATTTTTAGCAGTTTTTTAGGTCCTGAAGTTTTGAAGCTAGTTTGACCCCCTAAGCGGTGGTTTTTTGAGGTTCGCAACAAGCCTTTCCCTAATCTATGAGCCTACCGCAAATCCTATAGTACTCGGATATATATTTCTAATGAGGTATCATACACACCAAATAGAGATCATATAACCAAGTTACGACCTCGGGAAGTTGGCTGACCAACTAAGCCAACAGGGCCCACAAACTCTTGGCATTCCATCTCCCAGGGTTAGGTTTTTTGTTGTTTAGGGTTTCCCATTGGTGTTCAATAATAGAAAGGTCCTTGAGCCTCATTCTAATACACTTCAGAGGCATGTAGCCACCAAATCTCTTCTTAGATATAAGCTACCATCGCTTGAGGTAGTATATTTCCATTTGGCTTGTAAGCATCTTTCAGTTATTTGATATTAATGAAATACAAATTTATTTATACTGCATCTCTGTGTTTATGTTTATATATGTATTCTATTGCATTCCTGCATAAGTCTGGATCAGTGGTATTACAATGGTCTACTCTTTCTCTGTTTTTCTTTGTATGTCCCCAATGAGGTCAGGGTATAAGGAGTTAGGGCTCGAACTCGTTGAACCTTTGTAAGACCAACCTCGCAAACCCAAATGATATCCCATGGTGGAAGAAAATAAATATGAGAGAGAAGGAGATCCTTTCAAAATATTTCTCGAGGAAGCCTATGAGTGATAGAGGAATGTGATGATGGATAACTTTGCCTAGATCCTTTAGCGACTACCCAAAAGTGACACACCTTTATCTAGCATCCACTCTGGAGGTGCCACTCCCTTTAAGGTACAAGTAAACCTTGACATATCCATATTTTGAGGCCAGATAGATATGTACATCATAGATAAATGGTTAAATATGTTGGAAGGATATTTTTCGGTTCATGATTTTTCCAATTAAGAAAATATTACTTTTGCACTCCATAAGGATGCCTCTCGGGTTAAGGATTGGTGGCAAACTTATTGTTAGAAGAAGGAAGAGGCAAAATCCTCACTATTTTCAGCTACACCCACTTGGAATCATTTCCAAGATACCATAAAGGATCATTATTACTCTGTTAGGAGCCATGAAGATAAATACATGAAGTGGACCACATTGTGGCAAGGAAGGGACCAAGACGTGCTAGAGTTCACAAATAATTTTCATACACTTCACACGTAATTAGGTATCAAGGATTCTGAGCAGAATGTATTAACCAAGTACCATGATTATCTACACAACTACATCCAAGACAAGATAGAGTTCCTGGACATCTCCTCACTTGGCATCGCCTATCGATACACTGTCAAGATTAAGAAGAAATTTAAATAGAAGAATCAAGACTTTGGATTTGCGAATCCAAAAAAGGGAAAGGCGCTCCCAAAAAAAAAAACAAACGACAAATCAAAGGCGGGGTGACCTAGGACTACCTATGAATCCACATGCAAGGAAAAACACCACGAAGACAAAGATGGACATAGGAAAATGTTGTGAGTTCCATAAGATCCCCAGTCACAACACGAGTGAGTGTCAGACCAAGCACTCATTGGTGGATGAGATAAATACTTCAAAATTAGATGCATGTTCCAACTCCGAGTTAGAAGCCAACAAGGGAGTGAGGAAGGGAAGAATATTATTGATGTGGAGACCAATGCCACCATTTCCACAACAAAGATCCAAAATATTGAGCCTCACGATCCAGAAGAGGGGGAGCATCTCTTCCACTCACAAATTTGGGTTAAGGGTTCTCCACTGCAGTTCATTATCAATAGTGGAAGCCAAAAAAACCTCATTTCAATAAAGGTCATGAACTGGTTGGGCCTACCATACCACACAACACCCGTAGCCATAAAATATCGGGTAGCTTCACTAAGGATAAGATCTTTGTGTGAGACAACAATGTTTCCTTCCCTACATCATCAAGACCTTCATAGATGAGGTAATGTGTGATGTCGCTTCTCTTGTAGTTTGTGATGTATTATGAGGCCAACCATACTTGTGGAAGCATAAAAATGTGTATGATTCTAGGCCTCACAATGTTATTATTTCTTTGGGAAATAATTTATTCAGGATATTAGAGGTAGCACCACCTACGACCATCTCTTTGAGTTCTGCGAATTAATGCAGTAAGCTCATTTCTGAGAGCAGGAAATTTGTCTTCTTTATGACTCACCTTCAGGGCAAGAAGAATACTATGTCCACATCCACAACCTATAGACATGGACATCTTCTCATCACCCACAAGGGTACCCCTACACCTTCAGGTCAAGCACTCTATTGATCTGAACCCTAGCGTGTTGCTACCTAATGGATCAATCTACCAACGCTTTGTTCTAGAGAATGCTGGAATTAAGAGGCGGATTCAGGAGCTGTTGAAGAAAGGGCATATCAGGCCAAGTTCATCACCTTTTAGGAGCGCGATTGTGTTGGTATAAAAGAAAGACAACACCGAGAGACTTTGTATTGGCTATCGAGCACTAAATAAGATCACAGTTTGGAATAAGTATCGAATGCCATAGATTGATGACCTTCTAGAATATCACAAGGGGGGGGGATATTTCAACAAGATTGATTTGAAGTCTAATTATCACTAGGTGTGAATCGAATCCTCCAATGTGTGGAAGACTACCTTCAATTATAAGGAGGGCCTTTTCAAATGGCTAGGCAAGCCTTTCGGGTTCGTAAATGCCCCCAAAACCTTTATGAGGCTGATGGATAACATCTTGCAGCCCTTCACCAACTCATTCATGGTAGTTTATTTGGATGACATCCTGATCTTCAACTAGATTTGGGAAGAGCACCTACACCATATATAATAGGTCCTCCAAACCCTTCGACAACAAAAGTTTTATGCCGATTTGGAGAAATGAACTTTTGGTATGACACAGGTTCAATATCTAGGGTATATCATTGATCATAGAGGTGTGCATGTGGACCCAACCAAGATACAAGTTATTCAAGATTGGCCAGCCCCAACCATTCTAATAGACCTACGCAGCTTTTTAGGTCTTACCAATTTCTAATGCAGGTTCATGTTGTGTTTCTCTCATATCACTTGGCCTTTGAGTCAAGTCACCAAGGGTGGAGAAAAAGAAAAGTTATTTTGGTATGAATCCCAATAGAAGGTGTTTTCTGAGTTGATGCATCACCTTTGCTTTGCATTAGTGCTCACATTACCAGATTTGTAGCAACCATTTGAGATTGAGAAATATGCCTCCGACTATGCTATTGGGCCAGTTCTTACTTAGCAGGGGCATCCGGTGTCATATCACAGTGACACACTTTGAGACATAGTTCGAAAGTATCCCACCTATGAAAAAGAGATGTATTCCATTGTGTAGACCTGCCGATAGTGGAAGAATTACAATATGGGGAAGTAAATGGTCATCCAGATAGATCACTGACCCCAGCAGTTCATATAGACACAAGGAAAGTTGCAGAATGATCACCATCATAAATGGTTCACATACTTGGAATAGTTCCATTGAACATCAAGTACGATAAGGGAAGCACCAATAATGTTGCAGACTACCTCAGTCCACTAGTCATAGCACTGACCACTATGCTTGACTCTTGTGAACATGAGAGTTTAGAATGGCCACATCTTTATAAGAGTAATCTGCAATTGGACCCCACATACCAGATGCTCCTAAAAGGTAAGCATGCTCTAGAATTTAACCTCCAGGACACAATGTTATTCCACCTGGGACACTTATGTGTTCCTTTAAGCGAGCATGCAAAGATGATTTGGGAGGTGCACTACAATTTGGTCGCTGGACATTTTGGGGTAGAGAAGACAGTGGTAGTGATGCAAATGTATTATTATTTGTTGAAACTTCGAAAGGATGTTGGGAAGTGCATCAGATCTTACATTGTGTGTGTCATTTCCAAACCTACAATAAAAATGCAAGGCCTGTATACTCCCTTTCCTACTCCTAGCCAACTCTGGGAATCCATCTCCATGGATTACATGTGGAGCCTTCCTTCTACCAAGCATGGAAATGATTGTTCTTTTGTGGTTGTCGATAAATTCTCTGAGATGTCCATTTTGGCGGCCTGCAACAAGAGTATCACAATAGATTCCACTACGAAAATCTTCATTGAATGAGTATGGGTACACGTTGGGATCCCACAGTCCATCATCTTAGATCGCGATAGTTGGTTCCTAAGTGCATTATGGTCAAGACTCTGGCTGTTCCTGGATACCAAGTTCACTGAGTCCACAACCTTCTACCCCCAAACTGATGGCTAAATAGAGGTCGTCAACAGAATGATCGCGCACATCCTGCGCATGTACAACTTGAAGCACCCACACACATGGGATGTAGCCTTCCCTATGTCAAACATAACTACAATAGAGTTGTCCACAACTCAACTGGTCACAACCCCTTTTAGGTGGGATTAGGATTCGAGACACTATGTCCCATTGATGTTTCCATACAATTTGCACGTACTCAGGTAGATTTGGCTCCATGGAAAATTTTAGCGGCAAATTTTCATCCTTGGGCTAAATTAAGGGGTTTTATATTTTTATTGATCGAATATTTGTATCATAGTACATTGTTACAAATCGCCTCAAATTTATTTTATAAAGAAATTAGGTATGGAGGTTAACCCACCTTATTTTAAGGAAGAAGGTAAAAAAAGTAAATTTAGCCCTTGAAATTAGGAGTTACAATCTTCCATTCACCCTCATTTTCAAGAAAATGTATTTATGATAGTTATAAATAAAAATATAAATACAGTGGAGGTATGGTAAATAAATAATATCTATTTTTATACTTACTCCAAAGGTATGGTAAATAAGTAAAAATACAAATAAACTAGAGGTATGGTAAATAAATAAACCTCTTTTTATATTTAGTCCATAACCCTGTTTTTATTTAAGAAGGCTCAAAAACGAGGTTTCATTTAAGTGAATCCTATGGGCCAAATACCATATTTATAAAAGAGGTATGGTAAATTAATAAAAAAATAAATAAACGAGACATATGCTAAATAAATAAAACAGTTTTTTATATTTACTCCACATGTCAACTTATATTTATGAAAACATTTTTTTATATTTACTCCATATGTCACCTTAGATTTATGAACACGCAAGCATGTAAATAAATAAAAATATAAATGAAGTGGAGGTATGGTAAATAAATGAAACCTCTTTTCATACTTCAAAGGTATGGTAAATAAATAAAAATATAAATAAACTATAGGTATGGTAAATAAATAAAACCTCTTTCTATATTTAGTCCATAGCCCTCTTTCTATTTAAGAAGAAGGCTCAAAAAAGAGCTTTTATTTAATTGAATCATATTGACCAAATACCATATTTATAAAAAAGGTATGATAAATTAATAAAAATATAAATAAACGAGAAGTATGGTAAATAAATAAAACATTTTTTATAATTACTCCATAAGCCACCTTATATTTATGAACACTCAAAAAATGTGTTATATTTAGGTGAAGCCTATGGGCCAAATTATTATTAATACCATGCAAAAAGACATTATTAACCCTAATATTAGTATTAATAAAAATAAAGATAGCACATGGTATTGACCAATGGTATTCACATGGAATGCCCCGTATTTAAGGGGGAATTAAACTAGCATAGATCTATCTTTACTCTCCATCAAATATTGTGATATGCAAACTAACATAGAGTGAAAAATATTTGATCCCTCTCGGGCCTTGGTAGATCAAGAGTAAAAATGGATCTTGTAATTTAATGTCACTTAAAAATATCATGATATGCAAACTAACATAGAGTAAAAAATATTTGATCCCTCTCAGGGCTTTGTAGATCAAGAGTAAAAATGGATCTTGTAATTTAATGCCACTTAAACATTTTAACTTGATTAAAATAAAAAATAAAAATAAAAATGAATTATTAATTTTATTAATTTTTATAAATTACTAATAGTAGTTTTTAAGCTCTAGGTTTATGATAACCCATGGTAATACCATGGTATTCATGTGAGCATAGACGATTTAAAGGGGAAATTATATCAGCTTAGATCCATATTAATTGTGGATCTACCAAGTTGTGGGAGGGATAAATAGATTTCATCCCTTTAAGAGTGGTAGATGTGGAGTTAAGATGGATATAGGTTGGTTTTTATGATAATGAAGATATTAAATAGACTTAGGAAATTATATTGTAAAAAAATATTAAGGTGAATGGTTGAAGTACATTTAGTCACTTCACAAAGTTTAGTAAAAAATACGGATATCTCCATTAATATTGGTTTTTTTTATTTAATTTTTTTTTTTCAAAACAATGAAATCTTAACTCTTTTTACATCACCCTTGCAGAAGAGAGATAGTCGCTCCCTAGATTTCCCACCATTTTTCAAACATTGTCAATATGGTATCTTCATGAAAAAGTTAAGGTACCGATCTTGGATTAGTTGTTTGAAAAATATGCTAATTTGTACAAGCTTTCATCTTCTCTGTTATTCTTAGTTTGTAATAATGATCTGTAGGGGTTGGGTCACTGCACCATTGTTAGGTCCCTATACTACTAGTGTAACCCCTTATTTCCACTTCCTTTTCGTCTGAAGAAAATTTCATAAAAAGTTCGTGAAAATTAAAAGCTATTGTACCCAAGGAATGTAGTCATTGGACTCCTAGTACAACATCAGCACCACCCATTGGAATGGAAAACATTGGGCTATTGAATACATATTCTCCCATGGATAGCTTGATATTATGGCACTTTCCATAGCAATTTATGGTTCCTCCACTTAGAACCGTCACTTGACATTCTGATGCTGGATTTAGGAAGCAATTCAAGTCCTTAGCTATCTTACAATTAATAAAATTATGGGTACTACCCGAATCAATCAACACTTTTTGAAGGAGAGGGGCATGTTAGGCCCCTATAATACTAGTGTAATCCGTTATTGTTATTAGTAAAACCCCCTTAATATATTGTTGTACCCATGTAGTGCCCATATTGTTATTATTGTGCCCTTACATTATTATTGTTATGTCAGCTCTGATTATATTATGAACGCCTTAGAATTTAGCCTCTTCGAGGGGGCAACCTCCTTTATATTACACAAATGAACAACTCTTGAATGATACAAATGCTAAGACCTACTTTCTATATATAGGAGTCTAAGGGGTCATAATATAGTCAGAGCCGACATAAAAATAATAATGTAAGGGTACAATAATAACAATAGTGGGCTTCTATGGGGCACAATAGTAACAATATGGGGACTACATGGGCACACCAATATAATAAGAGGTTTGTAATAATAACAATAAGGGGTTACACTAGTAGTATAGGGACCTAACAACCATATTGTCCTAAAAGGCAGAGGTTGTGCACCAAAAAGGAAATTATTCCACATGTTACAACATTGTTAAAAATGGTATGAAGGTAGTGAATTATGCTAATAAAAAGGTTAGATTGGGAGAGACGTAATTAAATTTTATTATTTAATTGAAGATTTCCAATTAAAATAATAATAAATCTACATTTATATATTGATTGGAAGGCTTCTGACAATGGTCACTTCTTTCCATTGGATCCCCTTCAGGCCTTTGGGATACCTACTACCTCATTATACTATATAGTTAGGGCTTGCTACTTGTTGGCGTGTTGAGGTAAACAAACTTGATGTGTTTTTTTGTTTATCTCGCAGTTGGAGTCTATGGAATAAGAATTAAATTTGATAGCTTGACAAAAGTGGTAGAGAAAACATTAATCTCTCCTACCATGACAAACATGGCCACTAAAACTCGCAACATTTTTTGTAGGAAGCGAAAATTATGTTTCTTTTTTCCAAACATGTATGTTAGTATATTACAGTTTAATAATGAATATGTTTTATTATTATCATATATGGTTTCATACTTTAACAAAACATTCGCCAAGACTTGACAATGTTTTATTATTCAGTGAAGGATTTTCCAAGATCTTACAAGATTTTATCATTCAATGA
>APFE030480613.1:15725-60920 GCA_000404065.3 Pinus taeda | reverse complement strand
CAACAAACTTTCATTTTATGAATTCCTTTGCAAATATTATAAATAGCAGATTGTAGAATGTAATAAGAGTTGCTCTCCTCTGCAATTCTGGAATTCTAAAAGCACATTTGTAATAGGGATTTAGAGTTGTAGGTGGGAGGAGAGGAATCTCAGATCTGGAGATTATTGAGTTTTTTCTTCTACATTCTGAGTTATGTATAATGAACAGAGTTTGCACTATTGTAGCTCTAGTTTTGAAAGCAGAAGCTCAAGCATTGTAAAGGACTATTAGAGATCGGAGCTGGAGAAATGGATTCAATAAATTGGTATTTTGAATACTATTATTTTAAATGCTGGTTTTATTTTATAATAACAAGAATTATGTCAATTTACTTTCATATTTGTGCACTTTTGTCGGTATGGGTAATTTGTCTCTATTTTATGTTGTTATTTATCTCTGTTCTTATAAGTTGAATTCTGATTTCTAAGTAACTATTTACTCATAAATCTGTCTTTTAATATTGGATGAATAAATAATGATATGTTGTAAACTTCTTCCGCAGTTACTAATTAAATGATCAAGATCATTCTAAGAACTTCTTCCTGAGTGTTGTTGATTGATTATTTCAGTTAAAAAATATCAATAGGATGTGTTTTGCTATCCATAATGTCAGTTAATTGAACTATTTCATTAACATGATATTCATTATAAGCAAGACATGTTTCAATCCCAATATTATAAATACCTGCTCTTGGTTGGGTTATATCTATATATGCCTAATTGAGATAGGATTAAGATAGTTTCTTTTGCTTTCATCTTAGAATAAGTTTGCATTTAGATTAATTTCTACATTCTTTTAAGTCCTCTTCCAAAAGAGGCAAACTTTAGTAGTGGATTGGCTGAACCCTAAATCAGGTTAAGGATCACTTTCTTGCCTGGTCATCAAGAAGGATGATTTGATGTCTCTTTTCCATTGGTGAATGAAAGTCATATTTTAAAGCCATTGGAGATTGAGAGAAGGTAATTGGACCTAGTTGAACTAGTCGGAACCACCATTTCAAATGGAAAAGGAGCTGCTTTAAGGTCCGAACTGGGTGGTCATCCCCCGTGTTGTTGCCACGATTTTCGAGGCTTCAACAAGAGCTCATTCATAAGTTCATGGAAATATACTTTGATGACTGGACGGTGTTTGGATTAGTGAAGCACCATGTAGCAAGTTTGTGCTTGATGTTGGATACGTGTCGTAGATACCAGATCGCGTTGAATTTGAAGAAATGCATATTCTGTGTTCCCTTTGGGATCTTCTTGTGTCACATTGTGTGCAAGCAAGGATTGATGGTGGACCCTACGAAGATCACGGTAATTGTGAATTTGGAGGCCTTAAGGAATTTTTAAGCAGCTGCGTGTGACGTTGGGACATACGGGATATGATAGAAAAATTATCAAAGCTTATACTCAAATCACTGCACTCATAGAGAAACTATTGAAGAAGAACATGGAATTTTGTTGGGACAAAGAATTTCAGTGCAACTTGGATGTATTGAAAGAAAAGATGGTCACCGCGTCGATCTTGGTATTCCCTGATTGCAAAAGTGAGTTTCATGTACATGTGGATGCCTCTTGCATTGTGTTCATTGTAGTGCTAACACAGGCTAGTGAAGGAGAAATGGACCATCCGATAGCTTTCTCGAGTAGGAAATTATTGAAGGCCAAGAATAATTATTCAATGGATGAGCACGAAAGATTAGCTATTGTGTACACACTGCAAAATTTCAAACATTATTTATTAGGAGGACATTTCAAGATGTACACAGATCATTCTGCCTTGAAACACCTGGTCAATAAGCCTGTGTTGGGGGGGACGATTTGCAGATGGTTGTTATTATTCTAGGAGTATGACTTTGAAGTCATTGTGAAACCAGGGAGGTTAAATTTGGGACTTGACCATCTGTCGTGGATCAAAATAGGAGACAAGCCTAATAATCCGAAGGAAGGTTTCCAAATGCACAAATATTTGCGATGCATGTAGCCAATGATCATTTTGCTGCCATTATTCATTTTTGGACTACAAGGATGGCACCGGAAGGCTATACAAGTTAGAAAAAGAAGGAATTAGTAGCGTGTGTGACAGATTTTTCAGGCATTGCAGGTCATTTGTATAAAATGGGAGTCGATGAAATATTGTGAAGATATGTGATTGACTTTGAGCGGGATAGAATTCTGGCTGAAGCTCATGAAGGAGTTGTGGGAGGCCATTATGCTGGAGATGAGACTATATAGAAGATTTTATGTGCAGATCTATGGTGGCTAACCTTGCATGTCAAAGAAATGAGTTGCCACTACATCCTCAAGTATCTTTGCGGCCATTTGAGAAGTGGGAAATCGATTTTGTTAGGAAAATTTAGACCCCGGGAAATAAAATGGGTACACACTATATTATCACCACGATGAAATATTTAACTACATGGGCGGAAGCACAACTGATTAAGGATTATATAGGGGCTACGACAAAAAAGCTTTTGTTTGATTACGTTTTAACTAGATTTAGCTGCCTGAAAGTGTTGATGAGTGACAAAGGTACACACTTTTTGAGCGAAACAATCAACATGTTGACTGAAGAATTCCATGTCTACCATCAGAAGAGTACACTGTCCCACCCATAGGCCAATGGGACTGTTGAAGCCTTCAATAAGATCTTGGAGAACGCATTGACGAAGATCTTCAACACGTAGCGAAATGACTGGGATGTGCATGTACCTGTAGTGCTATGGGCTTACAGGAATACTTGTAAGAAGTTGACAGGGAAAAATTCATTCAGATTAGTATATAGGGTTGAAGTTGTAATGCTGATGGAGTATATTGTACCTAGTTTGTGTATAACAGTGCTAATGGATATGGTGGATCATGAGGCCTTGGAGCAATAGCTCGTGCAGCTGATGGAGCTCAAAGAAGATTGATTATTGGTAGGGTTCCATCAAGAAGTACAAAAGGAACACAAAAAACATGGCATGATCGCCACATCAAGCTTCACACTTCAAGGTAAACAATATTGTCATGTTATATGATAGTAAATTCACTAAATTTCTGGATAAATTCCAGATGCATTGGTTGGGGCCATATATTGTCAAATAAATTATAGATGAAGCGGAAATTCAGATCGTGAACCTGAATGGGGAACCCTTCCCAAGACGAGTGAATGGGTGAAAGTTGAAGTTATATATAGGAGATCCTGCACAATGAGTATATGGCAACAGGATAGCCTTAGTGCTTGAGAAAGTTGCAAGGGAGCATGGGACTATAAACTACACTACCCAGTTTGGAGGACAACGTGGCAAGAAGGTTGTGCGAAAAGTGGAAAATAAGCAACCTATGAAGCTACACATATGGAGCTATGCCATGAAGGGAGGTACTGCACAACACACTAGGAAAGTGATCATTGGAGCCATTGTTCATGACTTGACAACCATCTATTATAAAAAATTGGGGGGAATGGCCAATTTTAATTCCAAACTCCCTATAAATTATGCGTGCCAATCCAATAGAGAATACTTTGCGCTCTCAGAATTGTTAGTGAAATTCACTATCTATTTCCTATGAACTTACCGACTTGGAAGATTTAGTCGCAAGCCCCACATTTGCTAAGTTGTCTGAGATAAAGCAGAAGTTTATTCTTAACAAAATGCTTGCAACAAGTCCTAATGAAACTGTGAGTATTGGAGATATTTCCTCTAAGACAATAGCCCCAGAAGTCGTAAATATGGAAGCTCTAGCTATTGTGCCTATGGCACTGAAGTTTCCTAGGCCAAAGCCTACCCCTACTAGAGAAACCCAACTATCCAAATCAAAGAAGGATAAGAAAAAGAAGCCGGTGTCAGCTCGCACATCCCCTAGGAAGCATACTGAAATGCAGAAGCAAAAGAATGACAAATAACTAGAGAAAGTAGTGGACCTCGAGGCGAAAGAAGCCTAATGAATAGAGGATATAGACTCTGAAGGAGTGGATCCCATAACAAGGCTCCCTGAGTATATCCCTCCATAGAAGGGAAAATAAAATGTCACGAAGGAGTCAGATTTTGAGAAGTTCACCATATCCACACCCCTGCTACCTGAGCAATTCCCTTTTAAAGGTCCTTGGCTCACCAAGATCCTGCTGGTGAAAATGGAGGATTGGGACCTCACATATCATGCTAGGTTTCCACACTTGGCAACAGACAAGTATATGCATAGGATCTATTATGCAGAATCAAGTGTTATAGTGTTAGAATTGGAGGATTGGGTCCATGGTTTCGAGCACTTAGGGTTACACAATCTGTTATTGGTTCCCCACTATCACTACACCCCCATTAATACAATATGTGTGCGCCAATAGCTCATATGGTGCACAACGAGAGTTTATGGTTAGGAGGGACTATCCCCATTACATACATGCTCATTCATAGAATCACACACCTACCTTATAAAGGTGTGAACCCGGCCAAGGAGTTGGTAGAAAGACTGGGGAAAAAGACCTTGTAGAAAGAATGAAGAGGGATTACGGCCTCATGAAGAAGTTGCAAGGGTATTCATTTATGTTTATAATAGATCCAGTAGTTCAATTGGATACCAAAATTTTAGCAGGGAAGGTGATGTGAAAATTCCATGTGGATGAAGTTCCAGCACCATTCATTTCTTGGGCTACACAGTGGATGAAAGGCGTACTGCTTAATTGGTTAAGATACTTCTGTCAGGAGTTCCTAGCGAACTGTCGTGAGGCCCAAGATGAAACCAAGTCCTTCCACTACACTTGGTTGTTGTTGTTGATTGTACTCATTGCGTGGGAATTGCCAGAGGATAGCCAACTTCCTTTGCTCGAGGAAGGATTGTCGGAGGCAATGCAATTTGCTTCCTTATGGGCTACAAAGGATCCTACGCAAACTATAGATATGAAGATATTCTCTGTTCTCATGGAAATGTCTCTCCGTACGTTCAAGGTTGACTTCCACAGGGTATATATCTAGGCACAGAAGGATCTAGAATAAAAATGACATGATTTTCCATATTTGGTGATAGAAATAGATGTGCAGGAGGTTGTAGAGAAATGGCTTGCAGAATGGCATGCTTTGTCAGACTTAGATGCTGGAACATGCATAGACACGGGAAGTTCTATTACGCAAACGAGAAAGGAGGCAATTAAGCAAGCTGTGTGTACACTCGCAGAGCAGAAAAAGAAGGAAACTACAAAAAAGGCTCATATGGAACAAGAACGTGCTTCCAAGGAGCAGGAGAAACAAGAGCATCGCGAGTCACAAAAAGGTGACAAGTCACCTTCGCTAGAGACAAAAGAGGAAGAACTTTTAGGACAAGGCTGTGGAGGGGATGACGGGTAGAGCAACCCCTTTATTGTGAAGAGACATGGCAAGGAGCAACAAGGTGGTACAAGGAAAAGAATAAATCGGATAATTCATAGGGTGATCCCATGGTCTTAATAGAGGGTGATCTCGATGATATCGGGGATAAAATCATGGATACAAGGACTGAAGTGTTGCGGTAGTTTTAGCAAAAATATATGAAGATGTTGGGGATCATCCAAAAGGATATGCAGAAGATACAGATCCAACCAAGCAAAATACAAGTGGGCACCAGACAAATGAGTGTGGAGCAAGTGAGCTTGACAATAAGGACAAGCCAGGCAGTAGAGTTAGTAAGGTCCCTCGACCTCAGGATTATTCCATTACCAGATAAGTCTATTCGCGTAGAGTTCATTGATGATCGTACTATCCTAAGTATGATCAAGAACATTATATTGAATATAATGGTGCTCTCCAATGATACCCTCCACATGCTGCATACAAGAGTAGCGGATGAATTGAGAACCAGGAAGCAGTGCACCTTCAAACTTATCAGCGAGTACAAAGTGAACAAAGTGAACAATGAGAAAATGTTCATTAAAATTACATAGGCTTTGAAGGAAAAGGAGGCACTTCAGGTGCATGGTTCAAGTCTAAAGTTAGTAGTAGCAATGGCATGTAAGACAGTGCTTGAGATTCACATCCCAAAGATACACAACCAGAGGCCAAAATTAGAAAATTAGTTACTGGTGTGCCTGAGGTTAAAGAAGAGGTTGGTCGAGTTGTGTTTGAGCTCAACATGAAGATTACAAAGATGCAGTTAAAGTTGCAGCCCAAAACTCTGCTTGAGGTTCAGGAGCACTATGGAGCCATGATAAAGGAAGGCATGGAAACCTTGGATGCCACAATCACTAACTATGTGGCATTGTTTGAATAGGCTATGGAGCTAGTGACCAATTCGCAGGAGGATCCAAACCTGCAGACACTAAACATAGAGGTAAGGGAGTTGTAGAAAAAATATGATGAAGTCAAGGAACTATGCACCTCATAGCATTAGCACAGTGCCTTGATAAGTTACAAGAAGGAAACCAACTCCTAGCACAGGTAGAGGAAGCACAGAAGAAGGAGGCCTTTCTAAAGGCCAAGTTGCAGCCTTGGTTGGAGGAATCTTCTCAAGTCATGACTACCATTCACGATAATATTAAAGGATAGTAGTAGACACAAAAAATGATGATCTTGGCCATAGAATGACCAGCCACGGGAAAATTGGTCGAGGAAGTCAGGCAAGCAACAATACAAAGAACTTCCTAAGTTGTAGCGATCCAGGTGGAACTCGGAGGTCTTCACAGTAAGATCTCAATGCAAGTAGAGTGAATCAAGGGTGAGTCACGATATTTGTGTTGGGGGCTTGTTGTGATGGGGTCCCCTGGGTCCGTTTTGGGGTAAAGATTACCCAAGTTTTGGTAAATCTTGTGTAAATAATATAACGTCTCCGCGATTTATGGAGGCAGAGCACATAGATGATTAGGCGTCAATGGGTTTAGCCCCTTATTTTTATGTAAAATTTGAGTAAGTTTTGAGATTTAGCCATGGTCCATGGACCATGGCATTGTATGAAAAGGCAATAAATAAGTGTTTCTTAGAGAGTCTAAGGGATAGTAATGGATAATTGATGAGAAGGAAGGAGGTGATAGTGAGGCAAAGTGGGTAAGATAGAAGAAAGGCTCTGCAGCTAAGTGCACAAAAGCCTAGGTAGAGTCTGCAGCTGTGTGCGTAGGCTAGTTTTGAGTCTGTAACCTTGAATTGAAGATCAATAAAGACTATTTCTGAAGAGTTATTTCGCACTCTTGTTTATTTCTGTTAATGCTATTTTTTGTCGATTAATGATGTGTTTTATGAAATATTGATTGAATGTTGCACGACTCTTTTGAATAGGTGTTAATGAAGTACGCAATGCATGTTTACATATTTTTGCAAAGACTTTGATTCCATTCCCTGATGTTTACTAATAACTTAAGTAGATCTGCGCAAATACTAATTTAGGGTTGTTCTCTGATGCACGTAAGAGGATAAATTGACTGTTAATGATCTGCAAAGACTGATCATATACCTTCACAAAATTCTAAAGACTGTTTTGATAGAATTGCAGTAACGTTCCCTAAGAGTTTATCGATATGCACTAAGGTAGATTTGAGGTGCTAAAATACATCACACTTGTCTCTAGATGTAGAAACTTAGTTCTTGCATCCCCGCATACTACTTTGTGAAAGACTGCAGCCTACGCTATGCAGGTTGTTGATGAAAGGGCCAGTAGTGTAGGGTTTTGTTAGTTGGCACAATTAACTCCAACCTTGGGTTAGGACCCTCTAAGACAACAAAGGGCACGCTACTCCTTGATCCTTAGCTTGTCTGAGACCCCATGATGTAACACTTGGAGAGACGGAAGTGGAAACATGGCCAAGTTAACTCCCATGTCATTTACTATGCTTAACATGGCACAGTCCTCATCTGACTCCACGCAAACAAACCCTTCAGGTAAAGGTATGAATCTGAGGTCCAAAGTCTGTTCCAGTTCTGCTATTGTTCTACTTCCTTGTGCTAGGATTGCTTGCACCCCACTCGCTTTCCCAATGATCGCTTAAATCATGTTAGTCTAGATCTGTAGCTGACGTAGATCCTTTCCAGGGAATGGTTCCCTATTCAACTTCATGACTTAAACTACACCACCATTCATGATCTCCTTAATAACATATGGTTCCAACCAGTGCATTTGAAATTTTCCTAGAAATTTTAGAATTTGCTATCATATAATAGCACTAATTCATCTATCTTAAACATGTGCAACTTAATATTCTGATCATGCCATGCCTTCTCGCGTTCTCTTTGCACTTTATGGTGAAATCTTGCAAGAAAGTGGACTTCTTCTAACTCCATTGTCTGTACAAGTTGTTGTCTGTGCAAGTTGTTCCTCCAAGGTCTCGCGATCCACCATCTCTGTCAATGATGAAATACACAAACTTGGGACAATATACTTCATAGGCATTACTGCTTCAATTCCATAAACCAACCTAACTAGCGTTTTACCTTTCAACTTCTTGCAGGTCATCCCATAAGCCCATAAAACAATAGGTATGTGCATGTCCCAATCATTCCTCTACACGTTGCAAACCTTTGTTAATGCATGCTCCAAAATCTTGTTAAAAGCTTCCACCATTCCATTTGCCTATGGGTGATAAGGCATTCTCTTCTAATGATACACCTAGAATTCTTCAAGCATCACGCTAATCATTTCATTCAAAAATGTGTACCCCTATCACTCATCAAAATATTAGGGCATCCAAACCTTGTGAAGACATATTCAAACAAAAATGTCATAGTAGTGGTCACTATGCAATCCTTCACTAGATACACTTGCCCTCACCTGGTTAAATACTCAGTTGCAGTAATGATATACTACGCACCCGTCTTCTTTCCTAGTGATTGTATTGGACCTATAAAGTTAATGGTCCATTTATCAAATACCTGCAACAAAACCTAAGGGTTTAAAGGCAATTCATCCCTACATGAAGGCTTCCCCATCTGTTGGCAAGCATTGCATGCCTTGAAATAGGCCGCAAAATTCTTGTGTAATGTTGACCACCATAACCTAGCATGGAAAATATTCTATGCGATAGCTTTCCCTACATAGTGACCTCCTTCCACTCCTCCATGGGCTTCATTTAGGATATTAGCGCATTGAAACTCTGTAATATACCTTCACAGTATCTCATCCGTTCACATCTTATACAAATGACCCATAATCACTGAAAAATCCATAGCACGAACTACTAACTCCTTCCTCTGTTGAGAGGAGTAATCATACGTATTTGTTCCCATTGTTAAAAGTTAAGTGATATCAACGAAATGATCGTCCACAATGCACACCATAAAGACTTGTGCATCTAACATTCCTTCCTCCAAAATACTTAGTTCTTCACCTATTTCAATCCGTGATAGGTGGTCTGGACCTACATTCAGTTTTCCAGGCTTCACAATCACTTCAAAGTCATACTCCTAGAACAATAGTAACCATCGACATATCTTCCCCCCCAACACAGGCTTATTGACAAGGTACTTCAATGGGGAGTGAGCTATATATGTTTTGAACTGTCCACCTAATAAATAATGTCTAAACTTATCCAACACGTAGACCATCTCCAACCCTTTGCATTCTGTAGTGGAGTAATTATTCTCAGCTTTGCATAACTCTTTTCTCATAAAGGCTATAGGATGATCAATCTCTCCCTCACCTTCTTATGTTAATAATGCTCCCAGTGCACTGGAAGAGGCATCTACATGCACATGGAACTCCTTCTTCCAGTCTGGAAATACCAAAATAGCCGTTGTCACCGTTTTCTCCTTCAAGACATCCAAGTTATGTTGAAAGTATTCATCCTAGAGAAAAATTGCATATTTCTTTAACAATTTCTCTATTGGCGTGGTTATCTGAGCATATGACTTGATAAACTTCCAGTAATGTCCTATGTGCCACAATGTCACGCACAGTTTTTCACATTCCTAAGAGCCTCCAAATTCACAATTACGATAATCTTCACAAGGTACACCATAAATCCTTATTTACATATGACACAGCCAAGCAAAATCCCAAAGGGCACACATAATATACACTTCTTCAAGTTCAATGTGATTTGATACCTTTGACATGTATTCATCATGAGGCACAAACTCATAACATGGTAATTTACCAACCAAAACACAACCCAATCATCAAAATATACCTCCAAGAATTTATGAATAAACTCCTTGAATTCCGTAATCACTACTCGGGAAAAGATTGTAGGCACACTCTTCAATTCAAATGGCATAACTATATATTGAAAGCAACCCCACTCAACTGCGAAGGTTATTTTACTTCGATCTTTTGGTGTGATCTTTATTTGATGATATCTCAAAAAACCATCAATGAACGAATACGCCTCCTCTCTACCAACATTCTCTAATACTTCATCAGTAACGGTGTTGGAAAAGTATCATGAACACATGCATCATTCAGCTTCTGCAGATTTACGCATATGCAGATTTCACCTTTCTATTTATTTTCTTGGGCCACCATTGGGCTCACCCAACTTGGTTCCTCTACAGTCCCAATAATTCTGACATCCAGCATCTCATCCAGTTCTTAGCACATCTTTTCTTTATATTTTGGATTTACCTAATAAGGCCTCTACTTAACGGGCTTCGCATTTGGTTTCAATGTGATCTTCGTAACACCTAAATCTCCGATGATACATTTCAAATCTAAAAACTTCATTGGGAATAAATCCTAGTATTCACGTAGCAGCTCAACTACATTATCAACCATATCTTTGTCCCAATAGTCTCATATCTTCGCAAACTTAGGTTCTTCTTCAGATCCAATATTTACTTGTTGAGTTTTCAGAGGTGCTGATATATCTGGGTTCACCACCTTCGATCCTTTGACTTTGTGTTTCCCTTCTGTTTATGGAATTTTAATATTCCAGGGATCTTCCTCATCTTCTTCAGGAGTCACATTATAAGGTTCCAACACATGGTGCAGTTGTGTACTCCAATTTGGATGAGCCCATTCTATGGTTCCTTCGATGTTATGAAGATAGCTACTTTTATTTCTTTTAATGCATCATTAATGCTCTCAAAACCATCCTCAATGATGAAAGTTAATAGAAAACTCACCCTTAACATTCCCCACTCAGCTGTTCCATGACGAAGTTTCGTTTGCAGGTGCCAAGTCATTGTGATTGTCTCTAACATATGACAAAATATGTGCACCCATTCTGGTTGTGGTTTTGTTCCCCAAGCCCTAGTCCATCATGCCAAATGATCATGCGGATCATCCTTCCCACTGTATTTTTCTGTCATTCTTGTATTAACATATCCAAACCTTAACTTCATCATTCTTCTGTAGTATTTCCATCCAACAAAGTTCTCCTTGTGCGTACCCCACCAACAAGTAGGCGTAGCACACAGTGCCAACTCCAATGCCTGGAAGCAATGTTCTTTTGGTACTTCCATTTCAAATTCACCTAAAAATAGTTCCACATCAGTCAAACCATCATAATGAAAATATTTCTTACCTCAGTCAAGACACATCACAGTGACTTGGTTATCATATTACAACGGAGTGTAGATACTTCATGCAACTGATTCTGCAAGTGTTCAAGCTCTTCATCTGAATTTGAGGTGTAGGAGCTATCCATGTCCCATGCAATTCGTCCATTGATTTTAGGATTAATTCAATCCTCATCTTGTGCTACTATCTTGTATATCTAATTGAGGTCATCATCACTTTCTACATAGTCGTAAACATGTTCAGTATAACATGCTCCTTCTGCAGGATCTAGTGGCACTACAACCTAGAGCAACTTCTTCTCAAACATCATCTTGCATTTTTTCAAGTTGATTACCTTGTTCATATCAATAGCCCAGTCAATCCCTAGTAGTGTGGGGTATGGGTTACTATCATCCACTATTTCAATGACCTCAAAATCAGCTAGTGTGCTTGCACCCTCAATGTCAACCGTTAGACCGTATAAGTGCCCCATTGAAATAATATTTTTTTGATTTGCCGTGCACAACTAAATAGGAGACCACTGTAGCATAGGTTTCCCCATCCTCTCCCAAGTCTGCTTAGGCAGGACATTTTCATCTGACCCTAGATCCAAGATTACCTGGTCCATTTCATATTCTCCTATCTACGGAGTTAGCCTCATCTCGTGCCTCGTTCATGTTTTATGCTTACCAATATTTCTTACTATGCGTTGTTTGGTAGGAGTCTTTTCCTTATTAGTGCACTTTTATATTAACTCTTGCAATCCTTCTACTTATTTCTGATTGCACAGTAACTTCATAAAAGCCTTTAGTAAAGTAGTGAGTACTGAAGGATCTATTGTTGGGAGCGGGATCCCCCAAGGGAATTTTTTGGGGCTAAAAGCCCATGTTTAAGTCAATTTTTGTATGATGTAAGAGAGTCATAGCTCTAGAGAAAGAAGTCTAAGTCTTGGGTTGTAGTGTAGGTAGAGGTTCTGCAGCTGAGTGCACAGAGGCCTAGGGTAAAAGTCCGCAGTTGAGTGCGTAGACCCCTGTAGCTCTGTGCGCAGGGTGGACAAAGTTTGTAACACTTGGAAGATATTAATAAAAGGATTTATTCTACAATTTCTATGTATTTGTTATATTGATGGGTTTGGATATTTTTTGTATGAATTTCCTTTATTATGCTTCCATGATGCGCGAATGAATACAATTACATTGAATAATTAAACGCAATTATGAATATCTGATTATGCGGTGATAACTTTAAGTATTCGGCAAGGTAAGAAAATCACTTAGGGTAATTGAGGAATCTGCATGGCGCGTTGCCATAACAGCGTGAAAGTACCTGAGCCCTAAGTTAGGGCTACACAAAGGTCAATCCAATCCTTTCGTGGAGGTACTAAAAGCCGAAATAGAGGGTTTTTCTTGCAAGCCCTAGAGCAAAGAAACTTGCGCAAAGGCAGGGATAGAGGGAATTAAACGACATCACAACCATCTCAGGGTGCAGAAACTTGGTTCCATCATGCCCCCATACTACTTCGGGTGAGACTTTAGTCCGTTCTCTACGAGATGATGCCGAAAGGGCCAATAGTGTAGGGATTTGTTTGGCTAATTAACGTTGAACCTGGGTTAGGCCCCATCAAACTAACAAATGGTTCTGTTGTCGGGAC
Organism: Pinus taeda; assembly: GCA_000404065.3. Lineage (NCBI taxonomy): Eukaryota > Viridiplantae > Streptophyta > Pinopsida > Pinales > Pinaceae > Pinus > Pinus taeda. Next base: position 47,874 of record APFE030480613.1, on the reverse strand, counting down.
TAGAATCTGCATAAGGGATATGTGATGTCTTACCATTGGAATCCAACTAAGAAGGAGATTGGAGACTGGTTAGATAGAAAGATCCACAAATTCACGACGCTAGAGAACAAAAACTTGCGACTGACAAAAAAATAGTGGTTGGATAGATACCTACATACATATATCCATGAGATCTTTTTCTTCTCCTTCCTTATTGAGCTATACGAGTGGATCACAAAGCTAGTAGATAGCCATGGAAGGTGGAAACTTGATAGTCCTATTGTGTGAACTTAGTAGCTAGTGAGAAGGTAGGAAGCATCAGAGGATAAGATCACCCGCATTGTTGATCATTGGCTTGATTGTGTCATAGGAGGATTTGTGACTGAATTCATGGTCGACACCTCAATTAGCTACAGAATGGTAGAGCGACGTTTTTTCAAAGGACCATGAGGTAAGTACATAAAATCTTTGAATACTTGGATTAAAATACTGTTGCTCAAAAAACGGGTTATGCAACTACCTTTTGGAACTATGTGAAGCAGAAAAATTACAGGAACGAAGGGAAAAGGGGTCTGGAGTATAGCCCTTTGATTTCACCTCTGTGAAGTGATGAAGAAGGAATAGCGAAGGTTTCTCCATGAAGTGATATTCAGTTAATAAGACAAGGATTCCCGTGAATACCAACTCTGCCCACACCACCTCCAACTTCACCACCCTCACCTCCAACTTCGCCTGTACAACCTCCACCTCTACCACGGTTCAGTATGGAAAATACAGTGAAGTTGCCTTTGTTCAAAGGCTTAGGAAATGAGGATCTAGACCAATTCTAGTTCGTTGTGAGGGTTGTATGGGAAGCTCAAGGTGTAACAGATGATCATATAAAGAAGGTGACAATGGTTAGTGCTTTGCAAGATTGCACGCTAACCTGGTATATTAAGTACTCTAACGATACCCCAAATTCTAGAGTAGCAGACATCTAGGGAACACTAAGTAGGGAATTTCGTAGGCCTAAATTTGAGGCACAATTGATTGTTGGATTCAAAGAGATCAAGATGAAACTAGGTGATGTTTTAGGAACTAGATCAAAGGTTGAAATGCATAATTTTTGAAGCCAAAATTAATTTGATCGATGGACAACATCACGAGTGGTTTGTGGCTTCGCTACTACCAAATTTAAGGAGTGCGCTGTCACAGTAGAAGATAGAAACTCAGGTAGGGGCCTTGGACACTACCATGAGACTACATGAGACTCTGATGCAAGATCCTAATCTAGGATTTTAGTAGATCCATGCACAACTGAAGAATTTGTGCCTTGCGATGCAAAGTATGAAGAAGGACAAGATAGTCTGAGTAGAGGTACACAAGGAAGTATGGTGCTTGAAATGCAAGAGTCAAGGTCATGACAAAGACCATTGCCCAATCTTTGCAAACTACATTACAAGAGGAGGAATGATCCTTTAAGGCCGAAATCTCAAGAAGGACCTAGGGTGGGGCCTGCATTTTAGTGCACTATCTGTTAGGCAGCCAAAAAACATGCCACAGATAACTGTCACTTGCTACAGAAGTATTTACAAGCACTGCAACAACTGTTCTGCAAATTTTGTAGGTCGGTAGGACATGATGAGTCTACTTGTAGGAGCTATGAATTGATGATGGATGTTGAGGCAAATTAGTTACCTATCATTTAATTTTCAAATCAATGGTTTCGTAAAACTTGGAAGCATGCATGCACTATATATGCTAGAAATTAGCTGTCAATTTAGATCAATCTAACTACGAAACCAAATAATGAAAAACCAAATTCCCCTATTCTAATTCAGCACTCAATTCAAAAGAAATTATAGTAAAGTTATAGTACAACATGCGGAATTGAAATCTTAATCTTTCAATCTTGAAGGAATTGAAAAGCAGACCACTCTTGTAGAAATGAAAGAAAAAAAACCATTCTTAACCTATCACACAGGAAATGATATGAAAGAAAATAAAAACAAATGCTCTTAACTTCTAGGTAGAAAGAGAAAAACAATTACTCTTAACCTCTCACACAGGAAAGGATATGAAAGCAAATAAAAACAAATGCTCTAAATTTCTAAGTAGAAAGAAAATAAATACAATCACTCTTAACCTATCACACAGGAAAATTAATGAAAGAAATAAATCTTAATCTATGAAAAACAATAAATCTCACACATTGTAGGTGGTTAATCCAAAAGCATGAGAGATGGCAAGTAGAGAGGCTCCAAATTCAAGCATAACCAAATCAAGGTGAACATCACTCATGGGCATGGTGCCAAATCCAAATTCTATATTCAAAACATGAGCATTTCCCCAAGTTTACACATGCCTTTCAAAGGAGAAGGCTCTCCTATTTATAGCAAAACATAAGAAGCTACGTCATTAATGGAGGTCCATTATTCTCTCCCTAGATCCCTAGAAAATCTCATAGAGTTACAACTCAAATAGGTAATGATGAGACACATATCCTCTTTGACCTTTATCCAAATCTTCTTCCATATCTTGAAGATAATTCGAATTTGAGCATTGGAGGCCACATAAGGGTGCCTTGGAAGATTCCAAATGACATACACATGTCATGAAACTCAAGCCACTTTTATGTATTAGAAAGTCTATGTCATTTTTCTAAGTTTTAACCATTTAATTCACTTATAATACTAGAAATCATTAACTTTTGGAAAACACAAAGGTAACCCATATAATTATGAAAATGGAGGCTAATGAAAGGTTATATGGCCATGGAGTTGTACATGTGAGTGAAATGGTGGTGACAAAGGTGAAAGTGGATAATATTTTGAATACATTTTGGAGACTCTACAATGGATAGAACTCCCGCCTATAGGGTTTAGGTCGAAATGCAGCCCCTTGACCAGAATGCAGGGATAACACGGACAAGATTTGAGTGGTGCGAATGAGGCCGAGGTGGAGGAGGACCTGGCAGAGGTCGAGGACAGCTGATTTGATAGAATTGCAGAGGACCAGGACACTATTCATGCGATTTCACTAATCCAATGCGTCCGTCATGCAAGTATTGAACGCTATTTGATCATGAAATAGAAGACTATCCTACATTGATAGCTAGGATACATGACAAAGGGGTGCTACCACCTTCACCAATTCAGAACCTACAAATGATGAGGTCTGAGTCTGCGTGAGGAAGATCCAAACATAAATATAGTGCTCAGAAGTGGAATCGCGACAGGAGATGACAAAGGGAAACAACCAAAAGACAATACATGGGTTTGCTAGGGCCCAAAAAAAGAGGTTGAGTTCAATTTGGAGTGCGCTCGTGAAGCCTTCATGCAAGCTAAGAAGAGCTTCGCTGAGGCCTCCACCTCAGGAAGCAAGGATAAGCCTAAGCTGGAGATGGACCCCTCTATGCTCACAACTTTCCTGGAAACCTATATGAAGTTACTACATGATAGTAAGGCTATGAAAGTGTTACAGGAACTCATCAATAGATGCACTAGAACTGTGCTAGGTGAGCCGCACGTAGTACGAAAGATTGGCAAGCATAAAACAAGTACGTGATAGGAGATGAGACTGACTACGCAGATAGGAGAGTATGAAATGGATCAAGTCAGTTTGGAGTTGAGGTCAGATGTGAATGTACTACTAAAACAAACTTGGAGCGAATGGGGACAATGGTGTCCGAATTAGCTAAGGATGGTGAATCAGCAGAAAATCATCCCCATGGGGTGGCTGTAGGAGATGACCGTGGATATTGAGGGAGCACGCACACTGGTTGACTTTGAAGTAATAAATATAGTAGATGACAAAAATCCCTACCCTATGCTCTTCGGAATTTATTCAGATACTGATATGAATAGGGTAATCAATCTGAATAAGTGAAATATGATCTTTGAGAAGAAATCACTATGCCTAATAAAACCCCTCGATCCTGCTGAAGGATCATGCTATACTTAACCTGTCCACCATTATGAGAGTGATGAAGACCTGGAATACATCTATAAGATAACAATGCGAGACCAAGATTTGGTGAATCCCACTATGGATGGATGGATTAAATGGGATCGCCAAAGTTCCTGCACTTTAGACTCCGACGAAGAAATAGAACACTGGTAGAATCGATTACATGAAGTAACTATGCTGAATTGCAACATGATGACCCGATCGCTATGATGTGTGTCATCAGAGGTAAGAAATCTACCTATTTATGATGACCTGAATGAGGTGGATATCTTTTTGGATGCATTTGAAAAGGAGGTACTAGAAAAGCAGCGCTTCTAGGCCTTGGACTGGGCATTGCACACTATGCTCGCAAGATGGTGGGATACAGACAAGGGAAGCTTTAATGATTGGTGCAAATGTAGGAGGATGATGAGAACACGATTTGGGAAGCCTAAGATACGACTGACAAAAAATTATGATGGGAAAAATGATCCGTGTGCACATTTGGCGAAATGGACCCAAGCTTATGGAGAAAATCCCCAACATAAGTGGGTGCACCTGTTCTGTCATACCTTGGATGCTATTCCAATGAATTGGTATATAGAAATAGAGCTCCACCATGGGACATGTGAATGGGATATCCTGCGCAAAGGATTCATGATGACATTCAATTTTGAGGGCGGGTTTGACAGTATTGATGAAGCGCTACAATAGGTGAAAGTAGATATATTTAGGATATCACAGCACCCTTTAGACCTGATTTAGCCTGAACGAGCTACTTAGTTGAGTTGCATGCTCAAATGTTATAATGTAACTATTGAAGAAGAGGATGAGGATCAACAGAAGATTAATATTCCAGAAATAGAAGGCCACCATGACGTTCAAGGACCACAAATTGAGAACCCTGATATAACCACATTGTTGAGAACAAAACAAGTGAACATTGGTGTGGAGGCAGAACCCAAATTCGCGATGATTAGAGACTACTGGGATACCACAATGGTGGATAAGGTCGTTGAATTACTCCATCAATCCCAGGACTTATTCCCTACCAAGTTTATGGATCTAAAAGGAATAATTGGGGACATAGGAATGATGAAGATCATGTTAAAGACCAACACGAAGCTAGTTAAAAGTTCTTATTGTCTTAATCTGAAATATAAGGAGAAGGTCCACTTAGAGCTAGAAACGATGCTCATGGTAGGCATTGTTGAGCTTGTGGAAGAATCTGATTGGTTAAGCCCAATGGTGGTGCAAGGGAAGAAGAAGAAGCGTGAGATAAGGATATGCGTGGATCTCATAAAACTGAATAACGCTTGTGTGCATGATCCTTTACCGACTTCATTCACAGATGAAGTGTTGGAAAATGTAGGCAGCCAGGAAGCATATTCCTTCAATGATGGGTTCTCTGGGTATCACCAAATCAAAATCACAACGGAGGATAGGATAAAGACAACCTTTGCAACTGAGTGGGGTTGTTTTTAGTACACTATAATGTTGTTTGGATTAGAGAATGTGCCTACAATATTTTTGCACGTGGTTGTTGCGACATTCAAGGAATTTATTCATAATTTCCTAGAGGTATATTTTTATGACCAAACTGTATTTGGGTTGGTTAAGCACCATGTAACAAGCTTTCACTTGATGTTGGATACTTCTCGATGATACCAGATCGCACTAAATCTCAAAAAATGTCTATTTTGCGTTCCTTGTGGAGACCTATTAGGGCATGTGGTTTGTAGACAAGGATTGATGGTATAACCTGTGAAGATCATGGTGATACTAAACTTGGAAGCGCCAAGGAGTGTGAAACAACTACGCGCTACTCTGCGACATACAGGATATTACAAAAAGTTTATCAAAATCTATGCCCAGATCACTGTGCCTATGGAAAAATTATTGAAGAAGGATGTCACGTTTTGCTGGAACAAAGACTGTAAGAAGAGCTTGGATATATTGAAATAAAATATGGTTACTGACCTGATTCTAGTCTTCCCAGATAGGAAGAAAGAGTTTCATGTACATGTCGACATGTCATGTATAGTGCTGGGAGCAGTAGTAACACAGGTTGGTGGAGAAGGCTTGGACCATCCTATCGCATTCGCAAGCCACAGGTTATCCAAAGTAGAGAAGATCTATTCGACCACTAAGCACGAACAGCGAGCTATGGTGTATGCACTCTAGAAGTATTGGCACTACTTGCTAGGAGGAAATTTTAAGATGTATACAGATCACTCTACATTGAAGTACCTGGACAATAACTCTGTGTTTGGGGGGAGAATCGGCAGATGGCTCTTATTGTTCCAGGAGTATGATTTTGAAGTTGTCATGAAGCCTAGACGATTTAATGCAGGAACTAATCATTTGTTGTGCATTGAAACGGGGGAGGAACCTACTAACTTGGAAGAAGGATTACCTGATGTGTAACTATTTGTAGTGTGTGTCGCGGATGGTCACTTCGAGGATATACTACACTTCCTAACAACAGGAACTGCACCAGAAGGATACAATGTCCAACAAAATAAGGAATTAGTGGTGTGCCTAACAGATTTCTCTGTCATTGTTGGGCATATATACAAAATGGGGACGGATGAGATATTGCGACGATATGTACTTGAGTTTGAAAGAAGCATCATCCTTGTGGATGCTCAATGGGGTGCTGCGGGAGGACATTATGTAGAGAGAGCAACTATGCAGAAAATTCTATGTGCAGGGTTGTGGTGGCCAACCCTTCATCAGGATTTTTAGGCATATTACAATGTGTGTGATGTATGTCGAAGAATGGGTAGGCCATCACGAAGGGATGAAATTCCTTTGAATCCACAAATGACATTGCAACCCTTCGAGAAGTGGGTGATAGATTTTGTAGGACCCATTTAGCCACAAGGAAAGACATGCTCAAGATACATTATCACTGTGATGGAGTATTTGACTCGTTGGGAAAAAGTGTAGCCGATGAAGGATTGCATGGGCATGACTGCCATGAAGCTCACAGGCACGACTACCATGAAGCTCCTATTTGAGCATGTACTAACATGATTTTGATGCCCAAAAATCTTGATGAGTGATAGTGGTACACACTTCTTCAATGAGATGATCAACAAGCTAATGGAGGAATTTCAGGTATATCACCAGAAGAGCACACCTTATCACCCATAGGCTAACAAAACAGTGGAGCAGTTTGACAAAGTGCTTGAAAACACACTAACCAAGGTTTGAAATGATGAACGAAGTGATTGGGACCCACGCATACTTGCAGTACTGTGGGCTTATCAAATGACTTGTAAGTAGTTGACTGGACAAACCCCTTTTAGGCTTGTCTATGGATTTCACTAGTAGGTCCAAAAGCAGTGCGAAAGGGCATGGAATGATCGACACATCAAGATGCACACATTTTAGGTAAATGACCTGGTTTTGTTATATGATAGTAGGTTTGATAAATTTCCAAGGGAATTCAGGATGCACTAGTTAGGGCCTTATGTTATTAAGGATATTATTGACGGAGGAGTGGTACAGCTAGTCAAGTTGAATGGAGAACCCTTCCTAGGAAAGGTGAATGGCATTGAAGCCATACACTGATGGTCCAACCATCTGACTAAATGAAATAAGCACAGTCTTAGTGCTCTAGGTAGTTGAAAGGAGGCACGGGACTATAAACTACACTACCCGAGTTCGGGAGCTGCGCGATTGGATGATGGCGCAAAGCAAGGATGTGTAGAGAGTTCCTGACAAACTATTGCCAAGTCCAAGAGTAGAGCAATAACTTCCGCTACGCGTCGCTCTATCTATCGATCATGCTTGTAGTATGGGAGTTACCAAAATAGAGCTAATTCCCCTCGGTCATTCTAGACCTTCCTAAAGCAACGAAGTATGCTTTATTGTGGGCGACCAAGGACACAGAGTGCGTTTAGGACAGGAAGATCTTTTGGATCTTAATGGAAATGAATATCAAGATGGCTATCAATCAAAAGCTGTGATTTTCACCCACATTATATGCTAACTTACAAAGCTATGCTAATTTTAAGGCTGATTTTCATCAAATTTCGATTAGGGCATGTAAGGACCCTGTGTAGAGGTGGTACGATCTGTTGTACCTAGCCACATGTGATGCCATTGATGTGGTGTTTGATAAATGGCCAGTGGAGTGGCGCACCTCGACGGACTTGGTGGTGGGTGGAAGAAAGTCTACTGCACAAATGAACAAGGAAAAGGCCAAGCAGAAGATGGTGCAACTAGTCAAAAAGAGGAAAAAGGAGGTTGCTGAGAAGGCTGAAGCAGAACAAGAAGGAAAGGAGGTAGGAAAATAGATAGGTGGGACAGAGTAGCGCTCTGACAAAGGTGCATAGTCACCTTCACCTGAAACTGAAGAGGAGGACATAGAGCAACATTGTGTGGACCCTCAAGAGACATCCATCGACATTAAGTTCCTAAGAGAGCTGGAGAAGGGAGGGTCCAGAAAGAAATCCAAGGCAACCAAGACCTCGTTAGACCCTATCACACTAATGGAGCGTGACTTATATGACATCGGGGACACAGTATGAGATGTCACCACAGAGGCCCTGTAGCAATTCGAGAAGTAGCAAGAGATCATCTTAGTGGCCATCTAGACCGGGCTGTAGGAGTTGCAAACCCACACGATGCAAGCAGGTCTACTCTCCACCAGCTTGGCTATTAGCACATCAGAAGTTTCCGATATGCTACGCATGAAGGATTCTAGTGCATTAGTGCTGCTGGATGGAGCACTAACAATAGAAAATGAGGTTGACAGGCTCACTGTCAGTGCCTTGAAGGGAGTTAGATTGAACCTGGTAGTGCTCCCGTGTGAAGCACTCCACCTCTTGTAGGATGGATTCATTGCAGAGTTGAGGGCCCATGAGTACCACTACCTCTAGGTGATCAGTGAACAGAAAATAAACATTGAGAATATGGCCTTATAGAGGAATTCTACCATCACCACTGAGGCTAAGGCAACTAGCCAGAATAAGAAGATCATGCAAGTCTTGGAGGAGGCATGTAAAATAGTCACATAATTGGCCATTCCATAGGATGAGCCAGTTGAGGTCCACATCTGTAAATTGGCCACAAGGGTTTGTGACACTAAGACAGAGATGGCATAGGTTCAGTCAGAGTTGAACCTACAAATTACAGAGCTCCAATTAAGAGCTCACCCTTCAACACCACCAGAGGTAAAGGAATATTGAGCGACTAGTATCACAAAAGCAATTGTGGCAGTGGAGAGTGTAGTAGTAGACTGTACACATTTGTTCGAACAATCGTTTGAAGTCCTAAATAGCTTGCAGGAGAACCCAAACATCCAGAGGCTAGAGATGGAAGTGTGTGAGCTCCAAAAATTCTATGATCAAGTTAAGGGAATAGCGCGAACCATTGCACTAACACAAAGGTTAGCCAACATGCCAGAAGCCAAGCAGCTAAAGGAACAAATGGATATAGTGCTGCACAAGGAAGCAGTGTTGAAGGCATAACTAAAGCCCTAGTTGGAGGAAGCTTATGTAGTCATAGGAAATAATGAAGGAAAGCTTGCAACTCTACAAGTGTCACAACAACAGCTTCAGGTTGACAGCGCAAGGGCAGTAACCGGTAAAACAGTCAAATATGCGAAGCAAGTAGCAACTCATTGCATAGCTGAAGTTGCAGTCCTCAGGGTCAAGCTAGACAGGATTCACATAAGGATCTCAGTGCCTACCGTGTGACTTGAGGGTGAGTCATGATGTTTATGTTGGGGGGTTGTTGGGAGTGGGATCCCCGAAGGGTAGTTTTGGGGCTAAAAGCCCATGTTTTAGTAAATTTTTGTAATATTATTGTAAAGACTTTGCATTTTGTGGTTGACGAGCGCGAAGGTGTTATGTGTCATAAATGGTAGGCTGCCCTTAGTTTTGTAAAGTAAAGTTAGCTATAAGAGATCTACCCATGGTTCGCGGACCATGAGATTGTATAAAAAGAGCTAAGCTCTAAGTAGTTTAAGAGACAGCCAATCATGGATGATGTAAGAGAGTCATAGCTTTAGAGCAAGAAGTCTAAGTCTTGGGTTGTAGTGTGGGTAGAGGCTCTGAAACTGAGTGTGTAGAGGCATATGGTAGAAATCTTCAATTGAGTGCGTAGACCCCTGCAACTGTGTGCGTAGGGTTGACAAAGTCTGTAACACTTGGAAGATATTAATAAAAGGAGTTATTCTGCAATTTCTATGTATTTGTTATGTTGATGTTTGGATATTTTGTGTATGAATTTCATTTATTATGATTCCATGATATGAGAATGAATACAGTTACATTGAATAATTAAATGTAATTACAAATATCTAAGTACGTGGTGATAACTTTAAGTATTTGGGAAGATAAGCAAATCACTTAGGGTAATTGAGGAATCTGCACGGCGGGGTGCCATAACAGGATGAAAGTACCTGAGCCCCAGGTTAGGGCTATGTGAAGGTCGATCCTATCATTTCACGGAGGCATTGAGAGTCAGAATAGAGAGTTCGTGTTGCAAGCCCTAAAGCGAAGAAACCTGCACCAAGGCAGAAATAAAGGGAATTAAATGACGTCATGACCATCTTAGGGTGGGTAAACTTGGTTCCATCACCCCCCCATACTGCTTTGGGTGAGACTTCAGTCCATGCTCCATGGGCTAATCCCGAAAGGGCAAATAGTGTAGGTATTTTTTTGGCTAATTAATGTTGAACCTAGGTTAGGCCCCATCAAGCCAACATCTAGTTCTTGTGTCGCACTAGTTTTTGACATTTTCTGATGACTTCCTCAGGTGGAGGCCTCAGCAAAGTTCTTCTTGGCTTCCATGAAGGCTTCTTTAGCATGATTAAGATAAAAATATACTTTCTTCTCGGCAACCTTGCACACCCATCTGTCTTCCTCAGGCTTCTTTCCTTTATTTGCACCAGTCGCCATGCCACTTCTCAGTACGATATTTATACTTTGATCCTCTTCGCAGGGCTCAACCCTCATCATTGAATATTCTGCATAGGCTATGCCTTCTTTTCCTACATCTTGGCCATAACGACCAGACAATCCTCTATGACATGGTCAAATTGTCAACAATAATGACATGAGGGATGCATGGGGTTTATACAATCTCACGCGAAGTGCCTTCCTTCACCATAGTTATAGTATATTACCTATGCATGCCCTAGACCTGGTCCAACTCCTCTTCCTCGTTGTTGACCTTAGAATCCTCTGTGCATTGCTCCTGTACCTTGATCTTGAGGTTGATTCTCCACCTGCATCCTATAGATAGGGGTTTTATCCATCATCAGCTCATAACTCCTACAATGGCATTCATCATGTCCTACAAACTTACATAAATTGAAAAATAATTGTTGAGGGGTCCGTACAAACTTCTGTAGTAAATGGACGTTATTAGTAGCATGTTGTCCTCTAACCTGATAGATAGCATAGATCGTGCACTTGTCCCGATGTTATTCTTTGGTTTCAGGAGGACAAGCCCTCCACCTATAATATAGTTCTTATAGACCGAGAAATTATCCTTATCATGTCCATGGCTATTACACTTCAAACACCATACTTTAGTGTGCACCTCCAACTAAGCTTCATTTCCTTTCTTCAAGCCTTGAAACTCCAAGTATAGGCTTTCTATCTATGAATGAGTCTATTGCACTCCAAGGTCCATATCCTATATAGGCAAGACATCCAACCTCATTTGATCTCCAAGGTTTCCACTTGTGCTGCTATGATGTGTTTTGACAAAGGTACTCTTACATGTGGCAAGAGCAATGCCATAAACAAGTCATGATGTTGGGAATATGTGGTTACCATATTGTCCTGCCTAATCAGGCACTTCAACCTCTGATCAAAGTCCCAAGGAGTCTCATCTATTTTCTTTCATATTTTCTTAAATTCAATTACCGACTATGCCTCTAGCTTGGGCTTACTGAATTCCCGGTTCAGAGCTCGCTGGGTATCTTCCAACGCCACGTTGGGGTTATCAGTGAAATAATTGATATACCATGTTAATGTGTGATCCTGTAAGGCTGTAGCTATGATTTATTAATATTATCATCCATAATCTATTGTGATGTCCAAATAGCTCCTTCGACAAACCAAAATTGTTCGGTATTTTCATTCCTTGTTCCTTTAAAAATCGGCATCTTCATTGCTTTCACCATGTTGAATGGTGGAAATGGAGGTGGAGGGGGTGAAGGCATAGGTGTATGAGACGTGGTGGAGGTGGAGGTGGAATGCATGGATGAGGTATCCTCCAAATACCCTATGTAATTAACTGAATTGCACTTTGCGATGTAGTTAGTACCATCCCTACATCGTCGCTTGAATGGGGTTTAATGAGTGGACTATATTCTGGGATGGATCCACCATTTCTTCTAAAGAATATACCGCTTCACATAATGCCAAACATCAAGGTAACTACATAACCTTCTTTCGAGATAAAAACAATTTAATCACAATCTTTAATGACTTCATATACTTACCTCGCGCTCCTTTAAAGAGTCTTCATTCCACTTCACTATAACTAATATTCCTATTACTTGCGAAATAAGTTACAAAGCTTCCCAATGTGTGATCAATCTAGTGATCCATATCTTGCATGAGATTTCTTTCTGATTCTTCCAAATGATGCACCAACTCGGGATTCAACACTATAGGTTCGTTAAGCCTCGACGTCCCTTGAATATCAACTAATTTAAACAACCAGTCATATAGTTCTTCAAGGAAGAAACAGAAGAACGTGTCTGTCTCATCTATGTAAAAGATCTTTGTAACCACTTCTCTTTGGACAATTTAGGGCTCCTGTTCTCTTAAGCCACAAATGCATTCACATTTATATTAATCCACTTGTCAATCTCTTTCTTCGTAGGGAAGCATTTATCACACATCTCTTAGATAGACCCCGGTCCCGACAACAGAATCATTTGTTGGCTTGAGAGGGCCTAATCTAGTTTTAGATTTGTTCACACCAACCAACAAAACCCTAAAATTTAGCCCTTTCAGAAACAACCTGCATAGTGTAGGCTACAGTCTCACCTGAAGAAGTATTGGGGGATGCTAGAACTAGGTTTCTTCATCTAATGACAACATGATAAGTGGTCTTAGCTCCTGTAACTCACATCTTCCTTCACGTAGATCAATATCATTCTATGGTCTGACACTGTAACTCTAAGGAATGACTTCTAGACCTTTGCGAAGGTCTGTGATCAGTGTTTACGGACCCTAATGAGGCAAATCATCCACTTTCATGCACTAATTACTAAACCTAGATCTGCCTTCACATATATCTACCCAATTTGTTAGAAATCGTAACAGAATTAGCCCTTAACTTTGCAAACACCAGATAATTACTTAATTCATGCATAAATATTATAGATTCAACAAATTTGCGTAGACATTATACATTATTTCATGGAAAACACATTAATAAGTGACCAAACATAACATTAACATAATTGACAATAATACTCTTATGCAAAGTATTTCTTCAGAATCAGTCTTTATTAAGCTTCAATGTTCAGATTATAGACTCCTTTACCCTCTGCACTCAACTGCAGTGGTCCACACACTAAGTTGCAAACTTACCAAGGCCTTTTGTGCACTCAGCTACAGGAGCATTCCCCTTTCGCCTAAGTATAGGAATCAGAGCATTCCTGCCTTAGCACTTGCCTAAAACAGTCTCTATCTTGACATAGTTACTCTTTGGTAGTGCTTAGACTCGCTATGACGCAACTATGTATAACTTTCTTCAATACAATACCATGGTCCATGGACCATGGGTGAGTCTTAAAACCAACCTATTACTTACCCAAATAATGGGCTAAAACCCCTTTGACTCCTATCTAGTTGCGCTCTCCACATTCACATTTTGTGGAGACTTTATGTCTTTTACAAAAATTTTGCAAAAATTGGTTTAAGTAACCCAAAAAGCTGACACCAGGGACCTTATCCCAACAAATAGGTAAAACCTGTATATTTAGATCTTCATGTAACTCAGGTTTACCTAAAAGTGAACTTCCATGCACTTTAATCGGGGCAACATCATTATGATCTTCAATGTAAAAATGTTCTTGTCTAGGTAGACAACTTTCATCACATGTTACCTCACTTTTAGAATTTTCATGCATGTATTTTCAACAACCTGACCTTGAGGAATTTCTTATTGAAATAAAATCTCAAGAAAGGAATAGGTTGAAAAAATCTAAATAATTTGGCTCATACCTTTGACTATATATGGATTGACAAGGCTTCAAATCCTCATGGATTTCATGTACTATGACTTGACTGTCAAATTGTCGATCCATTGCATCTTCAACTAAAGAAGCGACATCTTCTTGTTGAAAAATTTCTTGATCATCATGACTAGATTGAGAAGAAAATTCATAAAGTTTGTCTAACATCTCCTCATCATCCATACATTCTACATCATAATCAACACTTTCAATATATTGAATTAAACCTTTCCAAAAATTACAACAGTCTTGAAACAATGGTGATGAAGGATGAGACTTCCCACAATCTCCAAAAAATATTCTGTGGAAATATTTAAGAAAACACAAGCTTCCTAATGGCAACCCTTCATATCATACTCTAGCTTTGTCTTCTAGGGTATCCATAAACATCTTCACGAGACAATACTTAGGAAACTCAACCCTCAGTCTACATATATGTAAATGGAATTTAACCAAATGCAGACTAGCTCTTCTTTCTTTTCAACTTTGAACATGGGAAGATGGGTTGACCAATCAACACAAGGCATAGGATTTGGAAAACCATATATGTGAGACCGATCCATAGGAGCATACCTGACATTTTTTCTTATAGCAGAACTCATCTTGGAACTTCTTCAAGCTACTAATATTCAAGAAATGGAGTCACCATGAAGCTTTGATATTATGTATCTTTTGATATTAGAGTCACTAGGGTAATGTCACAACCTTCAAAAAACCATAATTTCATGTTACCCTCAGGAATAAGAATGAAAAGGCTTAAAGAAAATCTAGGAAAAGGAGCTTTTTAGCTCTCGGCAGTCACACCAAAATGTTATCAACCGGGCTGAAGTAGGTTGGTTTGTGTCAACCTTTCAACCCATTGTAACTATTTCAAGCTAGATTTTAATAAGAAGTTAGTTCTTCCAATCTGAGAGGGCTCTCTCAATATTTTTTAAGAATGAAAATGGCTAACTCTATTTTTATATTTTCTTTTTCAGGTGAAAGAGTGTGAGGGAAGCCACCATTGGGCATGGAGTCAGTCAAATAAAAACAACAATAAACAACATTATTTTATCGAAATTGAGGCATATTTGGTTTACTAAGGTGGATAAGGACATTTACAATAATCACAACAAATTGAAGGAAGTTGGAGCTATTTGACCGATTTCCAAGTATCAACAAACTATGAAAACCAATAACAACAAAGGAACATAATAGGATGGCACTGAAACCGAAATGAATCTCACGTTAAAATAGAATTGCTACAAATGATATTTTCTATTAATTGAAAACAATATAACATTGGTTCTCCTATCATCCATCCCCTGTATAGAGTAAAAAATCTACATATTTCTATGGGAAGATCTCTTTACATATCTTGCCACCTAGGCTTGATTCAATCCATTGTTCTAGAGATTTATTCCTATCTAACTAATAAAACTTTGAGATTTCATCATAATTTATGTTACAATAAAATTTGAATATAAATGGATGTCATATGAACAGAGCCTATCTAGCAATTACATTTTTCAGCGAAATAAAATTGTTGTAGTGTTGGCGCTATATTTGTGGAAGTTCAGAGCATCCAACCTTTCGAATTATGCAACGTTGTTTTATGTTTGAAACGTGTTTGAAAGTTCCATTACTATTCCACTATGTCTCTACCCTATTTTCTTGTTGTCTCTTTAATGACTATGCTTATGAAGAAATGCCGAGAAACACTCTTTCTATCTCACAGAGCAGAAGCATTCATTGATCTTGGTTGTTGATCAATTAGGAAATCCATTGTGGTTTGCATTTATGAAGGAAAGCAGGAGGGCCACATTATAGTTGGGGAATGGAGGGAATGAACATACTATTAGGATGGGAGTGGACTTCCATGGCTGGTATGGAGCATGTGGATGGAGGTCGGGAGCTGATGTGAATGTGGGGTTGAGATCATTGGTAAGAAGTGATAGGCAGAAGGAGCTACGTGGCAGTAGGGGAGTGGCGATGAAGTGGAAGTGGAGGGTGACATAACTATGACTGTGGGTTATGGTGGGAATGGGGAAAACCATTTTCAAAGGGGGGTTGAAGTGGTTTATGGTATTGAGAGGCCAGGTGTGAAATGACGAGGGGAGGAAACATAGCGGTGGGGAAACCATCGTTTTGAACCACCCCCTCATCGATAAAGAGAAATATAGTGGGGGTGTTGAGGGGGGGCACACTGAAAAGGCATTAGAGCCATTGAAATAAAACATAATTATGATCAAGAGTGGGAACTTGTGCAAGGTTTAACCATGAGTGGAACTGACATCTTATTAGATTGTGTTTTATGCCATTTCGCATCCAAGAGCGGGTTCGGATTTATTGCATCATGGGTAGTACATGTTTAATGTTTGGGAATTTAATATATGTGATAGTTATATATTAAAATGGGACTTTTGACATGGTTTATAATATTAAAATATACAAATGGGAAACATGGCTAGAGTAGGAATGGGTGTAATGGGATGAGAATATGGGAATATGGGAATTTTTCCAAAAAAAATAGAATGGACCGGTTCTTCCTCCTTAATCTCCAAATATAAAAAACAACAACCTCTTTTAGAAAAATAATAGATAGATGAAAAGATCAGTGGTGGAAAACCTTGACTAATAAAACTAAAATTTATTTTAGTGAGTTATCATAGATAACACATATCATCCATAAAATCCACATATACATCAGTACCTTTACACATGAAAATCAAGGGAATGAATTTCCCATTAATGAATGCAATAAATCAACCAAAGATGGTACTACCACATTCCACCCAAACATAGAATGACTGAGCCAAATATCTCTTCAGTCATCCCATGCCATATTCCAAGCATGAATGTGGGAATCAAACCAAAAGAACCAACCAAGGCATACTGAGGCCAAACCACCTCACCCTCATCAATAGAAACTAGGATTTACTGTAATCCATCCCATATCACTAGGCCAACAAAATGAACACATCATAATATGATTTACTATGATATCCACCCAATCACTAGGCCAAGAAAGCATGGATGCCATCATATTTCTCCACCTACACCATGAGAAATTTTCCTGTCTCCTAGTCTCTTAGCCTTTACCACAATCCAAACTCGAATCAATAGTCCATAAACCAAGAACCACTATCTAGGCTTTACTGAATACCCCAAACCTAGGATTACTAGGCCCAACGGAGAGAAAGCCACCTCTTGTCTTTACCATATATCCTGCCATTCACCACCAAGGATTCCTAGGTCCACTGAGCCAAAAAAATCATGGCTTTACTGCAACCCAGTATAGCTCAAGGGTCACTAGGCCAGTGGCTTTACCATGATCCATATTCTAGTTTAGGGACCACTAGGCCATGTGTTTTATCATTTGGAGATCCACCCTACTCAATTTTGAATCCATATGGAAATCTATATCAACCAAAACATGAGAATCACATCACACCATGGCTATCCGAAAATGGAAATACAAAGCTAGAAAACATTGTTACACCTGGAAAAACCTATGCCATGATAGAAAATAACTGGATGAAATACCATACATGCCAAATCTAGCAAGGAAAATACACATGCAAGTTGATACCTACAATGAATCCGGCTCTAACTACTTGATCCTGCCTTTCCCTACTTGATCTTTTCTTCCTCTTGTCTTCTTTACCTTTCTTGCTCCACTCCCAAAAGGCCCCAAGAAAACTCTAAGTGTCTAAGAGTGAGAGAGAGAGATAGAATAATGAGAGAGTTCTCAACTGACAAAAGATTACCAACTGATCCTCATAAGTCTTTTTATGAATGAGGCCTCTATTTTCTTCACTTTCCATTATTTTCCTTCAATTTCATCCTCGCATGCAACCTGTGACCTTTCACCTTCCTTTTCTCCTAATTTCCATCATTTTCATAAATAAATGTGCCAAAAATACCCTTTTTCCTTTCCAAATCCTTAGCCATTTCCTTTGCTAATTTCCTTAGCCATAAACAATCACAAGTGAGCCCCATCACTAGGATTTTGCCCAAAATTCAACTTGGAATAAGTGTCCCATCAACCATGGTTATTATTTTTTCCTTTATTAACTTTTATTACATGAAATTTTCACCAAGGCTATTACATTCATGATCTCTTCCTTTCTTTATTCACACATTTCCTTCTAGGGAACTTCCAGTCATAGTTCCTTCAATTTTTTCAACCACCTCATATATCATATGAGGACATATTATGTTCATTTCATCTAGACAATGTGTGACCCATGCCTTCCTACATCCTTCCAAAGGAGGAGATCATTTATTTTGATCATGCTCTTAATATAGAGAATTTATTCATTGACTCTATAGTATTGAATACAAGCATATATACCTCGTTTACTTTAGGTCATCCAGAATTCTCTCAGCAACTTCCTTAATTGAAATAAATGAAAACCCTTATTTTCTTCACCTCGTTTTTCATCATACCATCATCCCCTGAATTCCCACAAGTTGGAATTCTTAATGAAACGCTTGCTTCCTTTTGATTGATGAACCTTCCAATGAATATTCCAATAGAGGACATTGAGCATCCTAATCTAGAAGGTGTTTCCTTTCGACTAATGAATGATGATATTTGTACTAGATGTTTTTTTTTTCTTTTTCCCATAAGTATCACTTATGATTCTAATGAGGTTACCAAGAGCTATACCCTTCCATGGGTGACTACCATAGACTTTTATTCAAACCATTTTTCTCTATGATGATAAGCTCTTGATTTTAATGCTTCTTTGATGCCATGATGCATCCTATCATTTTCCTTATTGAATTATTATAGCCGTATCTTATAACAGAAAACTTGAAAATAGGAACTCCAAAAGAACTAGGTGAGGAAGACTATCTCAATTATAATAGAGATCTCTTACTTCCTCTTTCTTAGACTTCTTTTTTTTAGCTTCCTCCACTTCTTCAGTGATATGAGCTTCGTCTCCTCCTCTTTTATTATTGTCCTTCTTTAGCTTAGGATAATATCTTTTGTAATGCCCATATTCTTGACATCCATAGCATTAACCCTTAGCCAGGTTCTTCTTCTTTTTATGAGGACCAAATTTCCCATACTTTCCTCTTCTCTTTTCCATAACAAAATATGCTTGATTTTTGTTGCTCAATCCTACATTAGTTTTTAACTTCAATCTAGCTTCTTCTATTTTTCATAGAGACCATAGATCTTGGAATGGAGTAGCTTATTTCTTCCCATAAATTGTTGAAGTAAAGTTACCCCATTCCTTTGGTTGTGCATTTAGTACTATAGTGGTCATCTCCTTGTAAGACATTATTTCTCCCAAATCTTGAAGTTCATCCTTGTTTCCATATATCCTCATAAATTATGGGGCTATCCATTCTTATTTTAATATCCTTAGCTTGTATAATTATTGCCTTAGAGAGATAAATTCTCCTACAATGCTTACATAAAGCAACTCTACCAATTCGTCATATATTTATTTTTAGGTATCGAGTTTAGATACATATGGAATGAGGGGATACTTGATGGATTCTATGAGAATCCTTTTAGCCCTCACTTCCCCTTTCATAAAATTTGCAAGTGCTTGAGGATCTTCCTTCGATGATTCAATGATAAATCCTTTAACATGATCCATCACCTCATTTTCAATGAGATTCATATTTGTCCTCTTCTTCCATGCAAGATAGTTTGAAGCCCTAACCATTTTTTTGCTTTCCTTGCAAGATAGTTTGACATATTTAGAAATAAATATACTTACTTGTGAAGATGCTTCTTTCATTTGTTTCCTCCTTGAATTTTTATGATGACATATTTAATAGAGCTTCTCCATGATCAAGATCGTTCTCTTCAAGAATGATACTAGACCCTATAAAGAGGGATATCACTTTAGATCCTTTGATGGTCATGTCCATGTTGATGATGATCAATGATAAATTCCTGATGCTTCTTGGATGATCTTCCAAATGGTAAGATGCTTGCTTCAATGAGAGGAAATTTCTGTAGAGCTAATGAAGATGATGACAACGTCCTTGATCTTGCTTCTCTAGTCATAAAATTGATTTATAAGTCCCTTCATCTTGAGTAGGGTCTTTTTGGTACTTTTGATGACTCGAGGATCCATATACGTTTGTTGGTATAAACTTCTTCTTCAATCTTGGGTTTTGATACTTCTTTGTAGATCTTAACTCCAAGATTATATTCTTAGATTTTCTTTGATTTCTTTCTTGATATTTTGATCTTTGAGTGTCCCTTGATAAGATTCCATTCTCGACTTTGTCACCTTAGCTCTGATATCACATTGAGAAATCTAAGGCATAGCAATGAGGTGATTTCTCTTCTAGTGATAACTGTTTGTGAATTATTTTAACTTCTTTAGATTAGGATCTTCTCTTCACTTAGATTATTCTAGTGTTCTTCTTCATAAAATAACTACCAATGCACAAACAATAAGAGACAAGAGACACAGAATATAGGCAATCATCCAGGGAAAAAACCTCTCCAACTTGAGAGGAAAACCCAAATAAATTCATCTTCCTATAGAGACTTCAATTGATGAATACCAAGACCAATACGCTTGAAACAACCTCTCCAAGACCAAGCCATAAAACCTTCTTTACTACTTCTTCTTCTTGACCAAGTCAACACAATTCAAACTAATTTCTAACACTATTAATTTTCCTTATTCTTAATTTAGGCCTTCTTCCATAGATTTGTAACTCTTGACCTATCTGCACCCTTGCAATTCACATGCATGAGTTAATTTGGAGTGGTTTGGATATGCCTTCCTTCTTCGCTTGACTAGGATTCTTATCATTGTGATCTTCGCTAGTAAGTATGTTGATATAGATACCTTATTCTTGGCTCCTCCACTAGCTGAGGAAACCCTACTACGAAACCCTAACACCTATCACACATGCAAGGAAAAATGAGCAAGAATAGTGGCAAAATAGCTCATATTATCCTCCTTCTTCCGGCATTGGATGAGAGCCTTCTATATCTCCCTTTCTCGTACTTCCTAATGTATTTCAGATGCATGACTGAATTTTGTCTCTAGGATGAAGGATGAGTTGCCTATTAATAGTGGTTTTCCCATGTAAATTAGCCATATTGACTTAGAGACTAGGCAGACATGCCTTTTGGAAATCATCTTTTTCTCTTTTCATAATCTAACATCAAGGGATGTTTGTGATAAGGTCTTGAAGGGCTTATGGCACAAATAATTTTTCTTTTACAATGTGTAACACACTCAAATGGATATTTCATCTTTGACATTAAATTGATGACATGATGACTAATCCTAAAGGCTCATAATGGGAACCTTAACTAAAAATAAAATTCCTTGCTCATGAAACCCATGAGACAAGCATTACAAAGATAATTTTATTTTCTTCTTTACATCAATTACATAAAATCACAATTACACATGTCGTTGTGAAGACCAAACCTAGTTATACCTTTCAACAAAGGAAACATGCAATATATTTCAAGATATACCAATAAAGAACACGTATCACAAGATCTGAAGGAAGAAACATGTTGAGTAATGATTGAACAAATGATGTGAAACCTCTTTTTTGTTCGACTTGCAAGTGAGCTCATGCATACTGTTGGGCACAGGATCCCCCAAGGCAAGTTTTTGGGCTTAAAGCCCAGCTTTTGACCAAATCCGATTAAAGACTCCGCGTTTTGTGGATGCAGAGTGTGAAGATTGTAAATGAGTCATAGGGTTGTCCACCCTTATTTTTGTAATGTAACGTTAGCTTTAGAAATCTACCCATGGTCCATGGACCATGGGATTGTATAAATAGAGCGAGGCTCTAAGCTATAAATGAGTTAGAGAAGTGGAAGCACTAGATGGAGAATTAAGTCTTATCTAAGTGTCAGGTCAAGTTTTTGGGTTGTAGAGTAGGAGAAGGCTCTTCAACTGAGTGTGAAAAGGCCTAGTAGTCTGTAATTGAGTGTGCAAACCCCTGTAGCTGAGTGCGCAGGGCAGGCTATGTCTTTAACTGATTGAAGCATTAATAAAGAGAAGTTTTATACCATTCCTATGTATTTATTTCATGTTTTCTACATTTAATGTATCAGGTATAAGTTACATTTCTACTATTTATAAGGTGCGTGAACTTATATGACTATGTTTATTAAGTGAACATAAGATAAGGTATCTATTTACACAAAGATAACTCACAGTTATAAGAAGATAAGTAAGATCTGTGGTGTAACTTGGGGAAATAGTGTAGATGGCTACTTAGCAGTGCGAAAGCACCTTAGCCCCTGGTTAGGACTATGCGAAGGTGATTATAACAGATCGCGAGGGTTTTGTAGGTTAGGATAGTGCACGAAATGACCTGTGCGAAGGTATTCACAGTTGGACTAAATTGACCCCTCAGACATCTCAAGGGTGCTTAAAATTGGTTCTAGGATCCCCCCATACTGCTTTAGGTGAGACCTTAGTCCATGCTTTGCAGGCTGTTGCCGAAAGGGCCAATAGTATAGGGATTTTTATGGCCAACTAACTCCGAACCTGGGTTAGGCCCCAGTAAGCCAACAAATGGTTTCATTGCTGGGACTGAAATCTGCATAGAGATGTCTGATGTCATATCAATGGAATCCAATTAAAAAGGAAATTGAAGGTTGGTTGGACAAGAGAATTCACAAATTCACAGTGTAGGAGAATATGAATCCACAACTATCAAAGGACGAGTGGTTAGACTGCTACCTGTACATAGGATCCAAGAAATATTCTTCGCATATTTACCTACTGAGCTGTACGAGTCGATCATGAAGCTAGAAGATAGCCAAGGGAGGTGGAATCTTAACAGTCCTATTATGTGGACCTCAGAGATGGTGCATGGATTGGAAGCATCAGAAGATAAGATTGCACGTGCTGTTGATCATAGGCTCAATCGGATTATAGGAGGATTCATTACTGAGTTCGTGATAGATACTTCAGTAAGCTATAGCGAGGCAGAGTGACGCTTTCTCAAGGGAGCGTGAGGTAAGTACATAAAGTCTCTGAATACTTGGATTAACATGTTGTTGTGTAAAAACAGGGTTATGCAATTACCTTGATGTTTGGAGCTACGCAAAGTGGAAAAACCTAAAGAAATGAAGGAAGTAAGGGACCAGAGAATAGCCCTTTGATTTCACCTCTATGAGGGGATGAGGAAGAGCTCGTGAAGGTCTCTCTGTGAAGTATAATCCATTTGATAAGGTAGAGAAGTACACACATACCACCCCCACCCACACCACCACCAGCTTCACCGCCCTCACCCCCATCTTCACTCGTACCACCTCCACCACCACCCGATTCAACATGATAAGCACGATAAAGTTGCATGTGTTCAAGGGAGTAGGAAATGAGGATACAGACTAGTTTTGGTTCGTTATAAGGGTCGTATGGGAAGCGTAGGGAGTTACACATGATAATATATGGAAAGCAACACTGGTCAGCGCCCTACAGGACTATGCACTGGCCTGGTATATTAAGAATTCTAACGACAATCCGAATGCGGGAATCACGGATATCCAAATTGCGCCAAATAAGGAATTTAGCAAGCCGAAGTTAGAAGCACATTCAATCATTGGATTCAAAGAGATCATGATGCTACCAGGTGAGACCCCTTGGGAGCTAGATTAGAGATTGAAGTGTATGATTTGCAAAGCTAATATGAATTTGACAGATGGACAGCGTCGCGAATGGTTTGTAGCATCGCTAAGCCTGCATTTGAGGAACGTGTTGTCGTAACAAAGGTTAATGACTCAGGTAGAAGCCTTGGAGATCGCAATGAGACTGCATGAGAACCCAATACAATATCCTAACTTAGGAGTCCAGTAGATCCATGCTTAGTTGAAAAACTTATGCCTTGAAATGTAGAGTCTGAAATAGGACAACTCGACTAGAAGTGCACGAAGTGGTATGGTGCATTAAATGTAAGGGTTAGGGTCATGACAAGGACCACTGCCCAGTGTTTGAAAATTACCTTGCGGGGGGAGGATCGAAGCCATTAAGGCCAAAAGCACAAGCAAAACATAGCGTGACACCTATTTTGTGGTGCGAGATTTGTCAAATAGGAGGAAAGCATGCTATGGACAACTGCCATTTGTTACAAAAGTACATGCAAAATTCACAACAGTTGTTCTGTAACTTGTGTAGGTCACTAGGACACAATGAGCGAACTTGTAGAAGCTATGAGTTAATGATGGATAGAACTCCCACCTACAGAGTTCAAGCCAAATCACAACCCCTAGACTAGAATGCAAGAGTGGCACGAACTAGATTTCAGGGGTGCAGATGAGGCCGAGGTGGAGAAGGACTTGGAAGAGGTCATAGACAGCTGATATGCTACAATTGTGGAGGGCCAAGACATTATGCCCGTGATTGTACGAAACCACTTTTCCCATCATGTCTGTATTGTACCTTGTTTGATCATGAGATGAAGGATTGTCCTACACTGATAGCTAGGATATGCAACAAGGGAGCACTACCACCTCCCACTAACTCAGAACCTACAGATGCTGAGGTCAGAGCTGTGCGAGGAAGATCCAAATGTGAACATTATGCTTTGAAGTGGAATCACGATGGGAGACGATAAAGGAAAATAATCCAAAGATAGTAATTGGGTTCATAAGGCTTCGACAGAAGAAACAAAGTTTGATTTGGAGCATACTAAGGAAACCTTCATGGAAGCTAAGAAGAGCTTCATTGATGCCTCCACTTCAGGAAGCAAAGATAGACCAGAGCTGAAAATGGACCCATCTATGCTTACGACATTCCTGGAAACATGCATGAAGCTACTGTGTGATAGTAAGGCTGTAAAAGGATTGCAAGAACTCATTAACAGATGTGCTGGAGTGTGCTAGGAGAAAAACATGTAGTTTAGAAGATTGGAAAACACAAGACTAGGACAAGGAGAGAAATGAGGCTAACCGTGCAGATTGGAGAATATGAGATGGATCATGTAATTCTAGGCCTAGGATCAGAAGTGAAAGTTTTGCCGAAGCAGACATGGGAATGCATGGGGAGGCATACACTTCAATGATCTCCTATCCAGCTATGAATGGCGAACTAGCAAAAGATAGTACCTATGGGCAGATTGTAGGGAATTATCATGGATATTGAAAGAGCGAGCATGCTAGCAGACTTTGAGGTAATAGAGATTTTTGATGAAAGAAATCCCTAGCCTGCACTCTTAAGAATTGATTGGGCCACTGACATGAATGGGGTGATTAATATGAAGAAGCATAAGATTATATTTGAGAAGAAATATTTGTGCGTAGTTATACTCTTGGACCCTGCTGAAGGATGATGCTATACAAAGCTAGTGCACAACTATGAAAGTGATGATGATTTGGACTACATCTGCAAGATAACTACGTGAGAACAAGACTATGTAAATCCCACCATGGATAGAAGGATCTCATGAGAGCGCAGAATCTCCTATACGTTGGATTCTGATGAGGAGATAGAGCGATGGCAGAACTGGATACATGAGGTAACCACGCTGAATTGTAATATGATGACAAGATCATTGTGCTGCATATCGATGGAAGTGAAGGATCTACCTACTTATGATGGGTTTAGTGAGGTAGATACTTTCCTAGATAAGTTTGAAAGGGATGTGTTAGAAAATCAACATTTCTAGGCCTTGAATTGGGTATTGTGTGCTATGCCTACAAGGTGGTGGGGTATGCACAAAGGAAGCTTTCAAGACTAGTGTGCATGTAGAAAAATTTTGTGCTCATGGTTTGGGAAACCTATAATGCGATTGGAAGATAAATACAATGGATGGGATGGTCCACGTGTGCATCTGTCCAGGTGGGTACAGGCATATGCTAAACAACCTACGTGGATGCACATGAGCTTTACTTTGGGAAATATGGTCAATAAGCATGTGTTGGGGGTGAAAATGGGCGAATGGTCCATCAAGTTGGAATGACAAAGTGTGGAGAGAATGAGCGCGCAAAAGGAAGCATTTAATGAAGTGTGTGAAGAACTAAACAAGGTATGTAACGCGTAGTGAAGTGATTGGGATCTACGCATACCAGTAGTCTTATGGGCGTATAGGACAACGTGAAAGAAACTGACAGAACAAACACCTTCTACGCTGGCTTATGGAGCGAACAATGTAATGTCAATGGAGGATATCATGCCTAGTCTGCACATAGTAGCACCCATGGATATGACGGTTCATGGAGCCTTGGAAGAAGGGATCGCATATTTGGAAGAGCTTGAAGAAGAACACTTGGGACTTGATGAAGAGATCTAGCATGGTAATTTTTGGCTCCATGAACTCATGAATGAAAGAGTTTGGTTGAGGGAGAAAAGTGCCATGGTGCAAGAAGAAGTCAAGAAGCTTGAGGAAGGAATACATAAAGACTTTCTTGATAAGAAAACCCTGGTGACAAAATAGGATGCGCACGATTACATTGATGAATTTGGGGACTACCATTGAGAGTTGATCAGTTTGATGCCTTGGATTGGACCATATGTTACTAAGGGGATCACAGACAGTGGCATGATGCAAATGGTAAAGTGCGTGATGCAGATAGTAAAGTTAAAGGGCAGAATTTTCCTAGGAAGAGTCAATGACAGTCGGTTGAAGCCATACACGAGAGAGTATTCTTTGATATTCTGAATCCTGGACAAGAAATCAGCAACCGTGTTTTTTTTCTAGGTCTATCTAGCACAGTAATGTTGAATTCTTGCAAAAGTAAAAGCCATCTTGTAACTCTACCATTAGTAATAGGTTTATTAATCAAATATCTAATTGCAGAGTGATCTGTATGAACAAAGGTTTCATAGCCTGTTATATAGTGTCTGAACTTGTTAATTGCATGAACAACAACTAAGAATTCTTTTTTAGTCACAGTATTATTCAACTCAGTGGGAGTCAAATTTTTCCTTATATAGTAAATGGCATAAGGAATCAAATCTTGTTGTCCCAACATAGCTACTAGAGCTGTATCTGAAGCATCTGTAAAAATATGGAAAGGAAGTTTCCAATTCAGACCTCTTACAATAGGTGCTTTAGAAATTTTTGCTTTCAAGGTTTCAAATGCTAGTTAACAATTAGGTTCCAACTAAATTCACAATCTTTTGTAAGAAATTTGAAGAGTGGAGATGATATTTTAGTGAAGTTTTCTATAAATCTTCTATAGTATCCTGTAAATCCTAGAAAACTTCTAACATCTTTTTGGCAATTTGGAATTGGTAACTTGGAGGTGACTTCAACCTTAGATTTGTCAACTTTAATCCCATCTCCTAAAATGTGATGTTCTAAAACAATACCTTCTATAAACATCATAAAACATTTTTCATGGCTTAATGAAATGTTTGTTTCTTTACATCTTTTAAGAACTTTTTACAAAATTTCTAAAGCTTCTTCAAATGTGTTTCCATATACTGTAAAATCATCCATATATACCTCTAGACAATCATGTATTAGATCAGAAAAAATTCCTAGTACTACTCTTTGGAATGTTGCAAGTGTATTACATAACCCAAAAGGAAGCACTCGATAGGCAAAAGTTCCCCATGGACAAGTAAATGTGGTTTTATCTTGATCCTCAGGTGCTACCTGAATTTGATTATAACCACTAAAACCATCCAATAATGAGAAATACCTTTTACCTGCTAATGTATCTGACACTTGATCTATAAAGGGTAATGGAAAATGATCTTTGAGAGTTGCTTTATTCAATGCTCTGTAATCAATGCACACTCTCCATTTACCATTCTTTTTAGGCACAATTACCAAAGGAGAAACCCATTGGCTATCTGAAATTTGGGTAAATGAAGTTTACATTGAGTAATTTTTGGAGCTCTTCTTTTACAATTTCCCTAAGATTTGGATTCATTCTTCTCTGAGGTTGTCTGATTGGTCTACTATTTTCATCAATATAGATATGATGGATACAAGTCTTAGGATCAATGCCTTTCATGTCAGTGTACTCCCATGCAAATGCAGCAGAATGTTTTTGTAATGTTTTGGTTAGCTCTTCTTGTTGTAGTTTCTCCAAGTTTTTTTTTATGTTCAATGTCCTACCTGGAAAAATTTCAACTGTAGAGCTACCAAACCCTTCCATAGAATAGAGAAACATCTTCCTAAATGATAACTATTCAACATTAGATTTTTCTTGAAATTGTGTATGATCATATTCTGAAGATGTTTCAAAATTTTCCAATGTATTCAAAATTTGACTATCTTCACTAATTTCTGACATAGTAAAGAGAGGTTGAATATCATCTTCATCATCAATCCATTCCTTGTAATCTATTTTTGTTATTTCTTTTTTTGGAGGATACAAAGTAAATTTCTTTGTTGAATTACCATCAGAAATATACATGTCACCAGATCTACAACTAATAAAAGCATCAAATGTGGCCAGCCAAGGTCTTCCTAATATGAGTGGGCATCCTCCTAGATTATTCTTGGGAGTTAAAATCAGAAATCAAAAAGATATTCCCAAGAGTCTAAGGAGATTGAAATATATTCTAGTACACCATCTGTTTTGATTACTAATCTATCTGCAAGTTGCAGCAAAGTACGTGTGTAAAGAAGGTTAGGAAGTTTAAGCTGCTCCATAGTTTGTGTACTCATAATGTTTATTAATACCCCTAAGTCAATCAATGTATTTGGAATTTCAATTTCATTTATATGTGTCTTGTCAATGATTCAGAAGATGCTTTTCCAAATGATCTCCTTCCTCTTTTATAGCCTTAGGCCTTTCACAATACCACGAACAAAAAACCATAACAATTCAATACCATAGACCCAATACTTGGGATCAACACTTATGACGAGATAGCAAGGCCCAAAACCATAGGTTCAAATACCAAGGACTAAATACCATGGACCAAAACCATAGGATCAAAAATTGTAGGACTAATACCATGAACCAACCATAAGATTTCCCATGTGCGTGTGCTTTTCTCTGCATGAAAGTGCATGAACGTTTCTCTACATGAAAGTGCATGAATGTTTCTATGCATGAAAGGAACTTTTCTCTTCATGAAAGTGCATGAACTTTTCTCTGCATGAAAGGAGCTTTTCTCTGCATGAAAGTGCGTGAAATTTTCTCTGCGTGAAAGTGCGTGAGCCAAAAAATAACTTTTCTGCACTATAATTTATTCTCTGCATGAAAGTGCGTGAACTTTTCTCTGCGTGAAAGTGCGTGAACCAGAAAATAACTTTGCTCCATTATAATTTATCATCTGAGATGAGTGGGTTGCCATCAAGTACAACATATGTATCATAATGCCAACAATCTCCCCCTTTGGACTTGATGGCAACAACAACAAATCACTCTCCCCCTTTGACATCAAGGGAAAAGGGGTGGACTACCATACTCCCCCTGAGTACCTGCTGAAAACTTTGAACGAGCTGCCCCTTTGTATATGCTCTGTGCTGAAATGCTATCTGCAAAAAGATGTTATACAAGAAAGAACATGACTCCATACATTATAAGTAACCTTCCTATCATCCAGACTCATACATACATCCATCTCCCATCCAAGTGGGAATACACAAGATAGAAAAAACTCATTCATCCCAGGCATAGTGCGGAAACCAAAATAGGCCGTTACATGACCTTGATATGAAAAGAAGTACATGACATAGAGACAAGAACAACTATCAACAGAATCAACCTTCAGACCAGCACACATTGATCTACTCCACCAGAAAACTCTTGAGAAATCAAACCAAGGACTTCTAAGATAATGCCAACAATGCATCATTAGAAGAATATATGCTCCCCCTAAACCTATGCCAGATGATCTCTGATAGACCCATTCGACCCATGTAGACTTGCAAATGTACATGTATCCACCTGCGTACAACGGACAAGATTCAACAGTAGGATGATGCATCAACAACCCCCAGCTTCTGTCTGAGGTATTCAAATGTCTCCCTGGGCAATGGTTTGGTGAAAATATCAGCAAGTTGTTCCTTGGAGGGAACATATTCCAATTTGACCTTTTGTTCCAGCACTTGTTCCCAGAGAAAATGATACTTGATCGGTATGTGCTTGGTCTTTGAATGCATGACTGGGTTCTTTGAAATGCTGATTGCACTTGTATTATCACATAAGATGGAGATAGGTGGTGTACAAGTGATTTGAAAATCCTGCAAGGTTTGCATCATCTAAAGAAGTTGAGTGCAACAGGATGTAGTAGCCGCATATTCTGCTTCAACTGTAGATAATGCAATAGAACTCTGTTTCTTGCTGAACCAAGATCTGGAACCCATAAAGAATGCACCACCACTAGTGCTTTTTCTGTCATCCACGCTTCCAGCCCAATCTGCATCTATATAAGCATGAAGAGTGGGATCCACATCTCTAGGATACCATAGGCCATAGTTTTGAGTTCCTTGAAGATACTGGAAAATTCTCTTTACTGCTTGAAGATGAGTTTCCTTAGGATTTGCTTGAAATCTTCCAACCATTCCTACTGCATGCATGATGTCTGGTCGGGTACTTGTTAAATAGAGTAGACTTCCAATCATGGACCTATAGGTTGGTTGATGCACTGCTGTTGATTCATCATTTGCACTGAGGCTGCATCCTATGACCATAGGAGTGCATACTGGTTTCGAATCTTCCATGCCATACTTCTTCAAGATCTGCTTGAGATACTTGGCTTGAGATAAAAAGATACCGCCTTTATTTTGTTGGATTTGTAAACCAAGAAAATATGTCAGTTCTCCAAGCAAAGACATTTCGAATTCCTTCTTCATCACCAAGGCAAAGTTTTGACTCATACCTTCTTCACTGCTGCTAAAGATGATATCATCTACATACACAACAAGTAATAGCAATTTGTTATTTTCAATTTTTATATAAAGATTGCTATCTACTGATCCTTTTGAAAAACCTTGTTGATGAAGGTATTTGTCCAGACGACAGTACCAAGCCCTTGGAGCCTGTTTGAGACCATAGAGAGCCTTCTTTAGTCTGCATACAAGATTTGGATCATTACCAAGGATGAATCCATCTGGCTGCTCAATGTACACTTCTTCTTCTAAGTCTCCATTCAGAAAGGCTGATTTGACGTCTATTTGAAATACTTTGAACTTCTGAAAGCTAGAGAGAGCAAGGAACATTCTGATGGCCTCAAGTCTAGAAACAGGAGCAAAAGTTTCTTCAAAGTCTATTCCTCCTTGTTGAGCATACCCTTTACAAACAAGTCTGGCCTTGTTTCTAATCACTTCCCCATTTTCATTCAACTTGTTTTTGAAGATCCATTTTGTCCCTATGACATTCTTATCTTTTGGTCTAGGAACCAACTCCCAAGTGTTATTCTTTTCGATCTGCTCAAGTTCTTCATACCTTGCCTTGACCCAGCATTCATCTTTGCATGCCTCTCTTGCATTTTGTGGTTCAGTGGAAGAAAGTAATGCCAAATAGGTTGAAGCTTCTGCAATTGTTCTTCTTGTTTGTATTCCTGCCTCTTTTTGCCCCAAAATTTGAGATTCTAGATGATTCTTCTGAACGTACCTGGATGGAGTCTTTTCTTCCATCCTTATTTGTTCTTCAGGCTCCTCATGGGTTTCTTCTTCATCATGAATCTAATTTGATGTTGATGGATAATCCTCATCATCTTTGAAATCTTCAGATCTTACCTGCCTAGGAGTGTTTTCTTCTTCATCAACCACTAAATCAATACTTTCAACAATTTTTCCAAGACTTTTATTATAACACTTGTATGCTTTGCTATGGGGAGAGTAACAAAGGAGAATGCCTTCATTTTCTCTAGGTTCAAACTTGCCAAGATGTTCATTAGTATTTTTGATATAGCATTTGCTTCCAAAAATTTTGAAATATTTTACCGAAGGATTCTCACCATACCAGAGCTCATGAGGGGTTTGTGTGCTGTTCACCCGGACATTTGTTTTGTTGAGAATAACAACTACAACAAATGCAGCTTCACCCAAGAAAGTTGCGGGAGTTCCAGACTCATCAAGCATAGCACGAGCCATTTGTTGAACCGTTTTGTTCATCCTTTCAACTACTCCATTTTGCTGAGGAGTCCTGGCTGTAGAGAATTCTCT
>APFE030480613.1:0-15705 GCA_000404065.3 Pinus taeda | reverse complement strand
GTTCTAGTTTGCTTACCAAACTGACATGATTTGCATATTGTATTATCTGGAATTCTGATGTCTGGAAGACCACGAACTTCCTGGTATTTGCATGCTTTCCTTATCTGTGAGAAGCTTAGATGCCCCAACCCCCGGTGCCATAGCCAGTGTTCATCATTCTTGCTCAGATAGCATTGTTGTTGTCCTTCTTTGAATATGTATAAATTATTTGGAGTTCTTATGCCATTGATAACTGTTTCTCCTGTATCAAGATCATGAACACTACATCCATTTGATCAAAATATTACCTCTGTTCCTTGATCGCACATCTGACTGACACTCAATAGATTATGCTTTAAGCCATCAACGTACATAACATTTCCTGCTTTGACCTTTTATTTTAAAAGAACAGAACCTTTACCTTTTATGAGTGCAGGGGTGTCATTTCCAAATGAGACCTTCTTCTCCTTCTCCAAGGCACTATATGGCTAAAGTTTTTCTTTATCACCTGTCATATGTTTTGAACATCCACTGTCGATGTACCATTGATTTTCCCGCCCTTCTACATATAAGTCTATACCACATCTTTCTGGTTGTGGTTCTTTCATTCTCCACATTTTGATAGTTGAGGCTTGCTCCTTCTGAGTTGCCTGCCAAAACTTGCTCCTGCATTCAAAATCTTCATGACCAAAATTAATACAAATATAACATTCTATTTCATTTTCAAGAGCAGAAAAGTTATTGTAGGTCCTTTTCATGATCCCAATCATACTCCTCTATTTTTGAGTTTCTCTAGTCATGATAGTTTTGTAGGCAACACACTGAGCTGCTTTGTGTCCAAAGTTGTGACAAGAGAAACATTGGCCATTGAAGAAATTCCTGCGATTATCAACCCTACAGACCGAACGATTGTAGTTTTCATTGACATTAATTCTTGAGGCAAATTGAGAATGATTTACCTGTGGTTTGTTGTAGCTTATGTTTATCCTTGAAGCAGATTGCCCCTGATTTACTTGGTGATCTTTGTTCATTCTTGAAGAAAAATGTCCCTGATTTACCTAGTGAGCAGCATTGTGCCTTTGTTGTTGATTGTTAATTTGTTCACTTCTCCTTGCTGCATCAATATAACTTTTGGAGGTGGATGGCTTCTGTGCTTGAGATGCTTCTTCAATATATCCCAGACCTGTCTTGATTAGTGGAGAACGTTTTACTTTGATAATCTCATCTAAGGTTTCAGATCCCTTAACAAATCTAAGATTAAGAGCTTTAGTTTTCTCAATCTCTTTTCTAAGTCCCACTATTTCACATTCTAACTTTTCATGATGTTTTTCACTTTCAGCCAATTGGAATTGCAGAGTATCAATAATCATATTTTTCTGTTCTAAACAAATTTTGAGTATAGAAATCTCTTCATAAAGACTTTCTTCATCTATAGCATCCATGAAATCATCATCTTCAAAAGCCATTAAAAGTCTATAATTATTACCTTGTTCATCTTCATCACTATTTGAAAATCCATCACTGTCTTCATGAGTGTAATAGCTTTTCTTATTTACATTCTATTTCTTGTTCCATCTAACAGGTTCCTTACCTTTATGAGGACACTTGGCAGCATAGTGACAGACTCTTCCATAAGCAAAACATTTGAAAGGTAACTTATCTCTAAATCTTCTAGCACCCCGTTGAAGGTTCTTGACAAAATTTGATTCTTCCTCTTCTTCTGAAATATGTCCTGAGTCATAAGAATCTCCTTTTCCTAAGGCCTTGAATGTGGCTTCTCTTCTGTCTGATGGTCCCCCTTTCCTCATTTTATAAGCTGTTAGAATTCCGTGTAGTTGCGACATGGTAATTTTCTGTAGATTCTCCTTTTATTCTATTGCAGAAACCTTTGATTCAAACTTAGAAGACAAAGATCTCAGAACCTTTTCAACCAAAACAGCCTCTTTTATTTCTTCACCCAAATTTTTCATACAATTAACAATCTCATGTATGCGTAGGAAATAGTTAGCCACACTTTCATCATTGTACTTTCTGAGATTTTCATATTGAATTCTGAGGGTTTGAAGTTTTGCTCTTTTTACCTGTTCATCTCCTTCATAGCTTAGAACGATCTTGTCTCATATTTCTTTTGCGGTTTTATATTGCATAACCTTGACGAATTCTGATTGAGATAGACATCCTAATAGAGTATTGACAACCATTGCATTAGTTTCAAACTGCTTCTTCTTAGCCGGATTTGTAGGAGTTGCTGATGGAAAAGTGTACCCTGTATCTATGATATCCAAGACTTCTCTACCAAGAGATTGAAGATAGGTTGTAACTCTTACCTTCCAATAGACGAAGTTGGTCCCATCAAAAATTGGTGGCCTAATTTATGCTTCTCTCTCGTAGTTGCTCATGATGATAGATCTTCCTTCAAGCGATCAAGCTTCTTCTGAAGGACCCGCTCTGATACCAATTGTTGGAAATAATACTGAGAGGGGGGCTAAATCAGTATTATCTGGTCAATTATTTTCTTTTTCAAACCCAGAACATATACGCTACTTCAGTTAGAGAAAACCGCCTATATATGCAACTACAGATAAGGAAACCCACGTATACCATATAGACTTATAATTTAAAATATTCTACAGATGTTGAACATTAATATGTGCATTAGGATCATATAAACAGTAACCAGGAATAGAATAATAGAGAAGAAGACAATCACACACAAGAACACAAGATATAAGGTGGAAACCCAATGTGGGTGAAAACCACCTGCTGTAATATGTCTCTATCTTTTCAATTAGAAACTTCTTTTTACAATGATTCTGTATTGGTGTAGTCCTTTACCAGTACGCAGGCTGCTACCTATAGAGAGCTACAACCCTCTCTCATTTTCCAGCTTCTCCTCGAAGGGAGCTACAACCCCCTTAGTTCTTGTACTAGTTGAGATACTAGTATGCAGGCTGCTACCTGCAGAAGACTACAACCTTCTCTTCCTTCCAGGGACCACATTTCATAAAATTTCAGACTAGATCCACAAATAATATCAATCAAACATCAAGAATTTCTGCATCAACCAATCACCTTTTCACCAATCAAAACTGAATCAAAATAAACACTTCTCTAATGACTGTACCGAGATCATAATAACAGTAATCACACCCCACTTCTGAACCCAGAACACTGTAGCAATAAATACAAGCAGCTAGAACATAAATCAAGAGATGTACGCTATTTCACTATTCAGAAACCTGAATGCATACACTTCTGTGTCAATACCGACCTGCGTATACGCGACTTTCCCTTACAAGAACAACGTGTATATGCACCTTTGCTTCACTGACCCTACATACAGATCTATAAATTCATTCTTTCAAAGATTCATATATTAGTTAACCCAGATTATCAGATTTATAGATCAAGCATGTGCCACATATCACATATCAAAATCATATAGAGATACCACTATTCCAGCCTTAAGATTTTTACCCATCAATAGAATTTATCCTTCTCCTTGCGCTCAGGTTCCTTCTTCATTCAGATCCACATCTACACCATAACCCAATCATGGTATTCCAGATCTAGCACTTTATCAGATATTCAATGATTCAGAAGATGCTTTGCCAAATGATCTCCTTCCTCTTTTATAGCCTTAGGCCATTCACAATACCACGGACAAAAAACCACAACAATTCAATACCATGGACCCAATACTTGGGATCAACACTTATGATGAGATACCATGGCCCAAAACCATAGGTTCAAATACCAAGGACTAAATACCATGGACCAAAACCATAGGATCAAAAATTGTGTCCATAGGATCAAAAATTGTCAGACTAATACCATGAACCAACCATAAGATTTCCCATGTGTGTGCGCTTTTCTCTGCATGAAAGCGCGTGAACTTTTCTCTCCATGAAAGTGCGTGAACTTTTCACTGCATGAAAGTGCGTGAACTTTTCTCTTCATGAAAGTGCGTGAAAATTTCTCTGCATGAAAGGAAATTTTCTCTGCATGAAAGTGCGTGAACGTTTCTCTGCGTGAAAGTGTGGAACCAGAAAATAACTTTGCTGCACTATAATTTATTCTCTGCATGAAAGTGCGTGAACTTTTCTTTGCATGAAAGTGTGTGAATGTTTCTCTTCGTGAAAGTGCGTGAACCAGAAACTAACTTTGCTGCACTATAATTTATCATCTGAGATGAGTGGGTTGCCATCAAGTACAACATATGTATCATAATGCCAACACTTAGTTGAGCCACACGTTGGAATGCTATAACATAACCGCTGAAGAAGAAGATGAGGATCTGCGAAAAGTTAACATTTCTAGAATGGAAGTTCACCACGAGGTTGAAGGACCACCGATTGAGAATCCTGATATAATGACACCAATAAAAATGAAATAGGTGAATATTGGTATGGAAGTGGAGCCCAAATTCATGAAGGTTGGAGATTAATGGGATGATACGACAGTGGATAAAGTCATTGAGTTTCTCTGCGAATACCAGGATTTGTTCCCTACCAAGTTTACAGATCTAAAAGGGCTAATAGGAGACCTGGGTGTTGTGAAGATCACGTTGAAGCCTGACGTGAAGCCAGTTAAGAAAAGGCCTTGCTATCTCCATCTGATGTATAAGGAGAAGGTCCACCTAGAGCTGGACAAGATGCTCGCGGCATGCATCATTTCTCGTAGAATAATCTGATTGGGTATGCCCAATGGTGGTATAGGAAAAGATGCAGAAGGATGAAATAAGGATATGCGTGGATCTCAGGAAGTTGAATGACACTTGTGTACATGATCCTTTCCTGACCCCATTCATCCATGAAGTGTTGGATAATGTAGGTGGCTAGGAAGAATACTCCTTCACTGATGGGTTCTCTGGGTACCATCATATCAAAATCACGCTGGAGGATAGGAGCAAGATGACCTTCATGACTGAGTGGGGATGTTTTATATGCTATAATTCCTTTCGGATTGAAGAATGCACCTGCAATTTTTTCGCACGTATTCATTGTTGCGTTCAAGGAATTTATTCATAAGTTCTTGGAAGTATACTTTGATGACTAAACTATGTTTGGGCTAGTGAAATGCCATGTGACAAGTTTGTGCCTAATGCTAGATACCTATCGAAGATACTGGATCACGCTCAATCTCAAGAAATGCATGTTTTGTGTTCCTTTTGAGACCCTATTGGGTCATGTGGTTTGTATACATGGACTGATGGTAGATCCTATGAAGATCACGATGATACTAAACTTAGAAGCACCGAGGAGTGTGAAATAGCTACGCGCTACCCCAGGGTATACTGGATATTATAGAAAGTTTATCAAAGGCTATGCCCAAATCACCATGCCTGTGGAGAAGTGGTTGAAAAGTGATGACACATTCTGCTGGAAGGAGGACTATAAAAAAAGCTTGGATATATTGAAGGAAAATATGGTCTCCACGCCGATTTTAGTTTTCCCATATTGGAAGATGGAGTTTCATGTACATGTCGATGTGTCATGTATAACTCTAAGAGCAGTACTAACATAGGCTAGTTGAGGAGACTTGGACCATCCTATAACATTCGCAAGCCGAAGGTTATCCAAGGTAGAGAAGAACTATTCCACCACCAAGCACGATGGGTTAGCCATGGTATACATGCTCCATAAGTTTAAACACTAATTGTTGGGTGGCCATTTTAAGATGTCTACAGATCATTTTTCATTCAAATACCTGGTCAATAAGCCTATGTTTGGGGGGAGAATCTACAAGTGGTTGTTATTGTTTTAGAAGTATGATTTTGAAGTTATTGCGAAACCTGGATGACTAAATGGTGGAATAGACCATCTATCACGCATTGAAACAGGGGAAGGGCCCACTAATTTGGAGGAGGGATTGCTTGATGCACAACAATTTGCAGTGCATGTCGTGGATGGTCATTTTGAAGATATCATACACTTCCTAACAACAGTAACTAGCCTTAAAGGATACACCTTCCAGCAAAAGAAGGAGTTAGTGGTGCACACAACATAATTTCCTCTCATTGTTGGGAATTTGTACAAAATGGGGTTTGATGAGATATTGCGACGATATGTATCAGAGTTTGAAAGGAGAAATATCCTTGTAGATGCTCATGGGGGTGTCATGGAGGACATTATGAAGGGAGAGTGACCGTGCAAAAGATTCTACGTGTAGGGTCGTGGTGGCTGACCCTCCATCAGGATTCAAAAGCATACTAAAAAGTGTGTGATGTATGTCAAAGGACTAGCAGGCCACTGCAGAGGGATGAGCTGCATCTAAATCCATAGATGACATCACATCCCTTTGAAAAATGGGCGATATATTTTATGGGACCCATTCAGGCCCAAGGGAAGAAGATGAGAGCGAGATACATTATCACGAAGATGGAGTATTTGACTCTATGGATGTAGGCACAACATGTGAAGGATTGTACAAGCGTGACTGTTGCAAAGTTCCTCTTTGGGTATGTACTGACATGATTTGGTTGTCCAAAGATTTTGATGAGTGATCACGGTATGCACTTTCTGAATGAGACGATTAGCGCGCTGATGGAGGAATTTTAGGTATATCACTAGAAGAGCATGCCTTATCACCCACAGTCTAACAGGATGGTGGAAGCATTCAATAAGGTTCTAGTAAAGGCACTAACCAAGGTTTGCAACGCTTAGTGAAGTGATTGGGACCTACACATACCCGCAGTACTATGGGCCTATCGAATGACATGCAAGAAGTTGACTGGAAAAACACTCTTTAGGCTTGTATATGGTGTTGCAGCAGTGATGCCCATGGAATAAATTATGCCTAGTCTGCGCATAGAGGCACTCACAGGTATGATGGATCATGGAGCCATGGAAGAGAGGCTGGCGCAGTTGGGTGGGCTTGAGGAAGAAAGATTTCTAGTTGGATTTCACCAACAAGTCTAACAGCAGTATGAGAATGCATGGCATGATCGACACATTAAGTTGTGCCCCTTTAAGGTAAATGACCTAGTTTTTTATATGACAACGAATTTGATAAATTTCTAGGGAAATTCAGAATGCACTAGTTAGGGCTCTATGTCATTGAGGAGATTACCGACAGAGGAGTGGTTCAAATGGTTAAATTGAATGGAGATCCCTTCCCAATAAAGGTGAATGGAAGTTGATTGAAGCCATACACCAATGGTCCAGCCATGTGGCTATATGGTGGTAGCATAATCTTAGCACTCTAGGTAGCTCAAAGGAGGCACGAGACTATAAAATACACTTCCTGGGTTGGGGAGCTATGTGATTGGAGGATTGTGCGAAGCAAGGAAGTGTCACAAGGTTCACGACAACTAGAAGGGAGCTGCGCTACCTAGTAAGAAACTACATGAGTCAACCAGAAAGTGGTCGTTAAAGTCACTATTCATGATTTGACAGAAGAAATGCGACCAAATGGAGTGGGTGGATGACATTTAAGACGCAATTTATGGGTCTGATCCTTGAAAATATGCCGCCAATCTAACATTAATGAACCGAATGTGGGGGAAGGGTCAGATTTGAATTCAAAATGCCCTATAAATTACAGGTGGCTACCCAACGAAAAGCACTTATCATTTCAAGCATTGAGTTATTAAGCTCTTAGGCACACATGAACCAAGACTTATTTGAGGCTCTGATAGTGAGTCCCGCTTTTGCGAACCTACTAGAGATGTCCCGAGCACTGTTCGAAAGTGTTATGTTGGCACCTAAAGAAGCTATATATACTAGCTATATATACTAAAGAAGTAGCGGAGGAGTTGGTGCCAAAAATTGTGATGGAGGCCAAAGAAGCTACTCTAGAGGTTGCCGAAGTATTGGCGGAAGTCCCCAAATCACCAAGGACACTTAGACTAAAGCCCACCCCAACCAAAGAGAGAATGAAGGATAAGAAGGGCAAGAAACTTGCAATACTGTTGTGCACATCACCAGGAAGAAACCCGCCGAAGGACAAGCCCACCACACAAGAGAAGGACAAAGCCATCAATCTGGAGCCAGAGGAGGAAGAAATAGAAGACATCACAATGGATGAGGAAAATCCGGGGATAGACGTGGACGAAGTTGAAGCCGAGGTTGTTGACCCTATCACTCGATTGCCTAAGTATATCCCTCCATGCAAGGGCAAGACCAAGGTATCGAAAGATATCAATGAGAGCAAGGTCCCCTTGAAATCCCCTCTACTTTCAGAAGAGATTGTTTTAGAAGCATAGGTTCCTTTGTTAAAACTCAAAGATTGGGACTTGGTTGACCCTGAGAAGTTCCCACACTTGGAGACTGAACAACTGATGCACTGCATTATCGATACAACCACAGGAATCACCACACTGGAAGCTACAAAGGTGGCTTAGAGGAGTAGACAAGGCTAATCTGCTCAACCTGCTAGGGGTACCACACTACAACCGCACCCCGATTTCAGTCTTGGTCATCAAGTAGCTGTTATGCTTGGTTCATGATGGGTGTCTATGGATGGAGGAGCCAATACCCATCATAGATAGATTGATCTACAAGATCATGTGGTTTCCCTACATAGAAGAATATCTAGCCATGATATTTGGTGGAAAAGGTGGTGAGTAAGCCCTCACAAAGGCCATGAAAGAAAAGTTTAAGCTAGTGAAGAATTCATGAGGATATGCCATATCTAGCATCTGTGATCCTGCTGCAAAGGTGGCTACACAAATCTTAGTAGGGAAGGTGATGAGGAAGTGTCATGGTGATGAGGTGCCAGTGCCTATCGTTGTGCTAGCAGCCCAGTGCACTGAAGGAGTTCAATTCAATTTGGTATACTATCTCCGCAACGAGTTCCTTGCAAACTGCCACGAAGCACAAGAGGTCAGCAAGATTTTCCACTACACATGGCTCTTGCTGTCTATTTTTCTAGTAGCATGGGAGCTTCCAGAGGATAGTCAATTCCCTTCAGTCGTGCTAGACCTTCTAGAGGTGACGAAGTACCCTTCGCTATGGGTGACCAAGGATGTGCAACGCATCAAGGATAGAAATATCTTATGGATCTTTATGGAGATGAACATCTGCATGGTCATCAATCACAAATCACAGTTGTCACCTATGGTGTTTGCCAACATGCAGGACTACGCAGAGTTTAAAGAAAATTTTCACCATGTGTCCATCAGGGTGAGGAAAAACCCTGCGCAAACATGGTATGACTTGCCTTACCTAGCAGGTGATGAGGCCATCGATGCAGTACTTGATCACCGACCGACAAAATGGCACACTACAGCAAACTTGGCAGTGGGAGGGAGCAAGTTCACCATGCAGTGCAAGAAGGAGGAGGCCAAGCTCAAGATGATAGAGTTGGCCAAAAAGTGAAAGATGGAGGTTGATAACAAGGCCGAGGTGGAGTGCAATGCCACTCAGCAGACCGAGAAGCAAACAAGAGGAATACGGTGGGGATTTGATAAAGGCACGATGCCGCTTTCACCTGAGATAGAGGAAGATACAAAAGAGCAGACATAGCAATATGAGGTGGACCCACAGGTGATTTTCATCCACATTAAGCATCCAAGGAAGAAAGAGAAAGGAGGGTCCAAGAAGAAATCCAAGGCCACTAAGACATCGTTGGACCCAATCACCCTCACAAAGGGTGATTTGCATAATGTCGGTGAAACGGTGTGGGATGTCACCGCGAAGGCCCTATAATAGTTTGAGCAACAACAAAAACTAGTATTGGGGGCTATCCAAATAGGCCTGCAGGAGCTGCAGACCCGCGCATCATAGTTGGCATAGTGTCCACTAGCCTCACTATAGGAACTTCAGAAACTATTGCGATGTTGTGCGCGAAGGCCTCTATTGTGATAATGCTGCATGATGGAGCACTGACCATGGAGAATGAACCCGATAGACCCACTTTTAGTGCCCTCAAGGGAGTAGGGTTGAATTTGGCAGTGCTCCACCTATTACAGGATGGAGTGATTGAAGAGTTGAGGGCTCATGAGCACTGTGCCCTATAGGTGATTAGTCAGTAGCACATTAACAATGAGTAGATAGCACTACAGTGAGACTTTGCCATCATTGCCTTGACTAAGGTGATTGACCAGAACAAGCGTATACATCAGGTCGTGGAGAAGGCATGCCGAATGGTCCTATAGTTGGCCATTCCTGAGGAAGAACTAGTCGAGGTGCACGTCCGCAAGCTAGCTATAGGGGTGTGTGACACTCATTCAGAAATGGCAAGGGTTCAGTTGGACTTGAACCTACAAATCACCAAGTCATAGTTGAACTCCTAGCCTTCAATTCTTCCAGAAGTAAAGGAGTAGCATGTAACCATTGTCACAGAGGTAATAGCAGTGGTTGACAGTGTAGTAGGAGACTACACATAATTTTTGAGCAGGCGTTTAAGGTCCTGATGAGCTTGTAGGAGGACCCTAACGTATAGCGACTGGAGAGAGAAGTGTGTGAGCTGCAGTAGTAGTATGATGAGGTCAAAGGCACAACGCAAACTGTCATGCTTACACAAAGATTGACAAAACTATAGGAGGCCAAGCAGTGGAAAGAACCGGTGGATGCAATGCTACAAAAGGAAGTAGTGGTGAAGGCTCAACTGAAGCCCTAGCTAGATGAGGCTTACATGGTCATAGCCTCTATTGAAGGAAATCTTGTGACTCTATAAGTAACTCAGCAAAAGCTTCAAGCTGATAGTTCAAGAGAAGTGACTGAGCAAATGGTTGAAGAAGCGAAGTAGGCAGTTGGATAGTGCACTGTCGAGGTTGTGGTCATACAGGTTGAGCTGGGAGGTCTTCACACTAAGATCTTCATGCTTGCAAAGTGACTCGAGGGTTAAGCACGATGTTTGTGTTGGGGACCTATTGGGAACGGGATTCCCCAAGGATAGTTTTGGGGATACAATCCCATGTTTTGGGTCAAGTTTTGTAATAAAGTGTAAAGTCTCCGCATTTTGTGGTCATGGAGTGTGAAGGTGTCATGATTCTTAAAGGGTTGTCCTCCCTTATTTTGTAAAGTGTAAAGTCGGCTATAAATATATACCCATGATTTGCAGACCATGGGATTGTATAAAAAGAGCTAAGTAAGTAAACTCTAAGCAGTCATAAGTTTTTGGGAGAAGTAAGAAGTTCTAAGCAAGAAGGAGAGAAGTCAAAGTTTCAGGTCATATC
Source organism: Pinus taeda (assembly GCA_000404065.3). Taxonomy (NCBI): domain Eukaryota; kingdom Viridiplantae; phylum Streptophyta; class Pinopsida; order Pinales; family Pinaceae; genus Pinus; species Pinus taeda. The sequence goes on along the minus strand of APFE030480613.1, from coordinate 4,604 downwards.
GTAGGTAGAGGCTCTGCAGCTAAGTGTGAAGAGGCCTAGGGTAGAAGTCTACAACTGAGTATGTGGACCCCTACAATTGTGTGCGTAGGGCAGATAGAGTCTGTAGTCACCTGAAGATATAAATAAAGAGAATTATTCTACAAATTTTGTGTCTTTGTTTCCTATTAATGCATCTTGTCCTACTATGTATGAATTTCATTTATAATGCTTATGTGGTGCGTGAATATATGTAATTATGTTGGTTAATTTAATGAAAATAAGGATATTTGTTTACATGGTGCTAACTGTCATTATTTAATAAGATAAGTAAGACACTTAAGCTAGTTTGGGAATATGCACGATACGCTGCCCTAGTAGCACGAAAGTACCTGAACTACAGGTTAGGGCTACGCAAAGGCCAATTGTACACCTTCATGGAGGTACTGAAGGGAAAAATAAAGGGCTAGATTGACATAGCCCTAGATCTTAACGAACTGCGCCAGAGCAGGAATAGAAGGAATAAACTGACATCATGACCATCTCAGGGTGCAGAAACTTTGTTCTAGCATCCCCGCATACTGCTTCAGGTGAGACTTTGGTCTGTGCTCCATGGGCTAATTTCAAAAGGTCCAGTAGTGTAGGGATTTGTTTGGATAACTAACGCAAAACCTGGGTTATGCTACACACATCCAACACTTGTACATGCAGTTGTTAGCTAATGCAACCTTCAACGCTGACTTTCATTGGGTATATATCAAGGTGCAAAAGAATCCCACACAAAAGCGACATGATTTTCCATCCTTGGTGACAGTGACCGATGTGCAAGACGTAGTGGCACACTGGCTAGCTGAGTGGTGCACCCCTTTAGATCTAGATGTTGGGCCAAGCATAGGTGCAGAGACTATGGCCACAAATAAATGGAAGGAGGCAACTAAGTAGGTTGTGCAAAACTTAGTTGTGCAAAGAAAGAAGGATGTTGCAGAGAAGGCTCGGGTCGAGAAGGAGTGCACTAACAAGGAGAAGGCAGGGCAGGAGCAACGCAAGACCTAGAAAGGTGAAAATTCACCTTCGCCGGCAACAAATATAAACAAGGCAAGGCAATAGAGCCAAGGAAGTGCAGCGTACCCCCTTCATTGTGAAAAGGTGATAATTGGAATAGCAACCTGGATTGAGGAAGAAGCAAAAGGCTTAGAAAAGATAAGTTGACCACCTAGTGCTCACATAAAGTGATCTAGATGAGATTGGTGATAAATTCAGGGATGTTGCCACAAAATTACTACAACAATTGGAACAAAGATACATTCAAACATTGGGAGGACCTAGAAGGATGTTCGGGAGTTGCAGCTCCAAGAAACCAAGATCCAAACAGATGTCAGGAAAGTGAGCGACGCAACAGGCAGTTCAGTGTAGGGACAAAGTATAGAAATGGAGATAATTATGTGGCCATTGATATATGTGCGATTCCCCCCCGTGCCTATAGGTTCAATCCACACTGACAATGAGTAACATCACACCCTCCTTGATAGGGTCCTAAAGATGGGCCTAAACCTTGCCGCAATGCAACTGTAGTCATTGCATGCACTATTATAGGGATTTGTGGAGGGGCTTCACATTCAGGAACAGTGAGCACTTAGAGATGTTGGCAAGATCAAGGTTAGTAATTAGTATTTGTTCACCAAGAAGTCACAAATTCTACAGTAAAAGGATGCACCCCAGGCACATAGTTCACGTTTGGAGTCAGCAGTCATAGAGGCATGCAAAATAGTACAAGAGCTTCATATTCTTGAAGATGCATATCCTAAAGCGAAGAGCAAGAAGTTAGCTACTGGTGTGCGCGAAGCAAAGGGAGAGGTTAATTGAGTTAAATTTGAACTCAACATTAAGATCACCGAGCTGCAATTGAAGATGTAGCCATTGACTCTATCGAAGGGCTGAGAGAAGCACGAAGCCGCAATCAATGAAGGCATGGATACTTTGGATACCACAATTGTAGACTACACAAAAGTATTCGAGCAAGCCATGGAGTTCGTCACCCATCTGTAGGAGGATCCAAACCTATAGACATTGAATACAGAGATCATGGGGCTACAGAAGCAATATGATGAAGTCAAGGCAATGGTGCTCTCCATTGCCCCAACGCAACGCATACCTAAGTTGCAGGAGGGGAAACAGTTCTGTGCCTAGGTAGAAGCAACACAGAAGAATGAGGCCTTGCATAAGGCCAGGTTGGAGCCTTGGTTGGAAGAAGCTTACCGGATCTTGACAAACATAATGGATAAGTTGAAGGGCTTGCAGCAGATGTAGCTAATGACGAGGTCAAGCGGGCAGCCACTCAAAGCATTTCTGAAGTTGTTGTAGCTCAATTGGAGTTGGGGGATCTTCACGGCAAGATCGTACTGCCAGCCGAGTGACTCAAGGGTGAGTCACAATCTTTTTGTTGGGGGCCTGTTGGGATGGGGTCCCTTGGGTTAGTTTTCAGTTTAATACAACCCACGTTTGATGTATTTTTTGTAAATAATGTACATTTTCCATGATTTTTGGATGTGGAGCGTGTATATGATTAGGAGTCAAAGGGGTTTTAGCCCCTTATTTATGTAAAATGTGAGTCGACTTTGAGACCCACCCATGGTCCGTGAACCATGGGATTGTATGAGAATAAGTATAAATAGGTGTGTCTTAGAGAGTCTAAGGCAAGAGGGAAGATAATTAGAGATGTCATTGGTCAATATAAGAGAAGTCTAAAGAGAGAGATGTGGGTCAGATAGGAGAGAAATGATCTACAACTGAGTGCACAAAGGCCTAGGTAGAGTCTGCAACTGAGTGCACGGACCCCTTCAACTAAGTGCATAGGAAATTTTTGAGTCTGTATTCTGAATTGAAAATCAATAAAGAAGTTGTTTATGGAGAAATCTTGTGTATTGTTGTTTACTTCTATTGTTGTTGAAAATAATACTGAGAGGGGGGCTGAATCAGTATTATCTAGATCTTTTAACAATTCTTCCTTATTTATACTTTGAATTTTTTTTGCATATCAATACCATCAATAATGAGCATGAACAAGAAAAGCAGACAGTCACATCAAAGAACACCAGATATAAGGTGGAAACCCAATGTGGGTGAAAACCACCTGCTGCAATATGTCTCTATCTTCTTTCAAATTAGAAACTCCTTTTACAATGGTCTTGTACTGGTGCAGTCCTTTACCAGTACGCAGGCTACAACCTGCAGAGAGCTACAACTCTCTCTTTTCAATCTCTCCTGGAAGGGAGCTACAACCCCCTACTTCTTTTCAAGGACCACTTTTCATAAATTTTCAAACTGGATCCATATACATCAAAAGTACATGTAAATTATACAGTCATCTGTAATAACCAGATCAACAATAATAGAACATAACCCAGAACACCTTATCAACAGAAAAATTCAACCAACAGAAGATCTTAGAATAGATACGCAGTTTCTTTGTCACAGTCCTGCGTCGCTACGCACTTCACCCTCTGATTCCCTGTGTACGACCGCAGAGCTCCTTCTACTGTGCTGCGTGACCACGCACTGCCCCTTTTTCTGATCTGCGTACAGTACGCACCCAAAAGCACTATCGCGCCGCGTACTGTAAGATAAGCACGCACCCAGAAGAACTATCGCGCCGCGTATCTTAACAGCAGGTACGCACCCAAACGAATAAACGCGCCGCGTGCTGCTACAGAAGAACAGCACCTGAACCACAGCTTCCCTGTGTACCCACGCACTGAACCTTCGTCACCTCTGCGTACCCACGCACTGTCTCTTCGACGCTTCTGCGTATACCCGCACCTTTTCTTCGATGCCCCTGCGTACCCACGCACTGAACCTTCACTGCTTCTGCGTGCCTCTGATTAGGGCTGAAATATAGTCAGATGCTCATATCTGAACTTGCGCTCAAGAGATGCCCTTCACAGATTCGCTTCTAACTTCTCCTTTATAGATCAAGCGATTTAAACTGAGAACCCAATAAATCAGATCTTAAGATATTCAATCACTCAAAAGATACTCAAGCCAAATGATCTCCTTTGCTTTATATAGGCTAGTTCTTCCTCAAATCAAGGATCATGGGGCTCAATAAAAATAATAAAATAAACAATAACACGGACCAAAACCATGATAACCCAAAACTGTTGGCTAAGTATCATGAGAAACCCCACGTGTGGGCACTTAACTGCCTTGGAATGTGTGCACCAGGGTACGCACCTCACGGATGGGTAATTCGCGTATTAGGATGCGGTCACTACATGGTATACCTGCGGGTACGCACCTCCTGAACTGTTCTCCTGCGTACTTTATTTTCATCAAAATGAGAGCCATGCCATGGGTGTTGCCATCAAGTACAACATCTGAAACATATACCAGAACCATAATGCCAACAATCTCCCCCTTTGGACTTGATGGCAACCTCAAAATCTTCAGCTTCATTCTCCCCCTTTGACATCAAGGGCAAAGGGTTATGTTCCCCCTAAGAACATACTCCCCCTGAATATGAACCAGATCTGTAATGAAGAACCATAATCCACCATGAAAGAGATAGAGACATATTGCAGCTACTTCCAAGATCTCCTTCTGCACATCCTCCATAATGCCAACAATGCATT